>SNQJ01S0074472.1:20142-37335 GCA_010110895.2 Picea sitchensis
AGTATCTCAAAGAATCTTGTTATGCATTCCAAGACCAAGCACATTCCCATCAAATATCACTTCTTACGAGAACAAGTGCTTGAGAAAAAGGTGAAATTGGAATATGTTTCCTCCAAAGAACAAGTTGCTGATATATTTACCAAGCCTCTACCCAGGGAAGCGTTCGAATATCTCCGCCAAAAACTGGGAGTAGTCTTTGCCATGCAGAGGATCAGGTCTACTTAAGTACAAAAGCCTCAATTGGTTGTAAGGTGCTGATAAGCATCTCTAAATGCTCTGGCTAAGGGGGAACCTTGGTCATCTGAAAAGGATCATAGTGAAGATGCAGCATGATCTCAGGGGGAGCATGGTATTGTCTGTTCTTTGCCATTGATGTCAAAGGGGGAGGAAAAAGACAGAGGAAGAGTATTTCCATCACTGACAAAGGGGGATATTGTTGGAACTATTGTCATTGATGGCAAAGCATGAGGCAAAAGAAGAAGAAGAGTTTTCATGTAAGCAAATCAGTGTATGGTTGAGTTTTGGATAGGTGCATATGATCGCCGAAGAGGGTCGCCGGGACATTGAAAGTCTCGAAATCCCAACATAATAGGGACCATCCATCTGCAAGGACAGGTGGCAAAGGATCGGGCGCCGTCGGAGTTTTGTTCATCAGAGAATCGGGGATCCCGGTGACAAGTGATTTATGCATTGTAAAATCGCAATCAGTGAAACCCCGATGAGTGGGGGCCAGCTATCAGCACAGCAAAGCAGGAGGATGGAGGTATAGTGGAGACCAGCTGTCAGCGTAACGGAGCGTCGGGATTTGGACGATCGAGAATCCCGCGGTTGTATGCATTGAGGCATCACAAACCCCGTAGCCCCGATGGGGTAAGGTTTTGGTCATGGAGTAATGGTCATGTGGACCCAGAGCTGAGCCAGGAGGGCCAGCATGTGGAGAAAAGGTGCTTTATCGGAGAATCAGGAATCAGAGTTTCGCGAGTCCCGTAAACAAGTGCATCAGACATCGCGAAATCGCGATACGCGATTTCCTGATAGAGAAGATAGCGTGTGGGCCACCCTGGAGGACAGGTGGCAGGTCAAAGGCCCATCGGAGGACTAGTGTATTGGGAATCGACAAATCGGTATTACCGTGAACGAAGGATCGGGGAAATCCCCAAAGGAAACCTCGACGCAGAATCTGAACCATCCATTCGATGGGACGCGTGTCAAGAGTACGGAGGAAGTCAAGGATCCGAAAATCGCGAATTCAAGAGGCAAAGAAACCGATACATAAGGAATGCCGAAACCCGATTTAAAAAGGGCGCATAGGTTTAATTCAAATTTTAAGGAGGGACCCGAGGAATAGGGATCCGATTTTTGCATTATTGGTTCATTATGCATAGATCTTAAACCCTAGTAGAATATTTAAAAAGAGCGACGTGGAGGCCAGTTTTTGAAAGTAGGGACATCTACAGGTTGCTGAGGTCATTTGTGCAGGCCGCACGGAAGGTTTGACGAGGGAGGAACCTCGTTGTGGCAGTTGGGTGGCAGATCTACATTGACTGAGAGTTCTCTGCAGTGGGTTTAGCAACTAGAAGAGAGGAGGCATCATCTCCAGGTTTATTGTCTTGTTTAATATGTGTTTAGGAGATTTTTGTTTTCAGCTGCCTTGTAATCAGTAGATTTGTGTTTCCTTTAGAGATAATTGCAGTAGTTGTCACTGCCACTAGAAAATTGTGTATTAATATGATTTCTGGATACAAGTCTTAATAAGATGCCAGAACTGTCTCTTCTGAAAGAAGATGATGCCCAGTGCATAGAAAACATGTGAATCCGGGGTTGAAACTGCCTGATCCAGTGTGAAAATTGATGAAACGCGGTCAGCAGCGAGTCTGAGGGTTAAAGCCTTCAGTAGAAGCATCCTACTAGTAGAAACTGGTGCTATCTTTAGGGGGTTGAAGCTCCCTTCTAGGAAAGGCTGGTAAACGAGAGAAGGTTGGAGCCTTCTGCAGGTAGAAGCCTGCGTACTAGTATGAGTCTACACTAGTACAATGTTGTAAAACATTTTCTTAATAATAATTATTGAAGACAGAGACAACGACAGTGGTGGGTTTCTCCCGATTTGGGTTTCCACCTTAAATCCTGGTGTTCATGTGTCTTACTCATGTGCATTGGTTTATTTGTTATTTACTGCATTGAATTAGTGCTTAATAGACATCTGATGAATGAAGAAATTCATAATAAGATCTCTGAATGCACTCTTGTTTTCTTAAGACTATAGAATAGCTGGTCTCTACAAAGTAGCCTAAAGTTTTCAGTGAAATAAAAGAGAAAATCAATTGATTGCTCAAAATACTGATTCACCCCCCCCTCTCAGTATTTCTCAACATTACATTGCACTTTAAATGACATAGGTAAATTTACCATATATCTAACTCTATATATCAACTTATAAAACAAATTTTGGATCTATAGGGAAGCCTGGGAATGCATTTTAATTTGGTCATGTAGTATAGTTTCAACCTTCCAAATTACAATGCAAACTTTGTCGCTTTTTCACAACAACCATTTTTCAAATTGCGATTGCAAAATTAACATCATGAACATGTATAATATGATAAACCACACCCTCAACAACTTGCACAACTAAAATATAAGGTATAATATAAGATGTGCATTTCTAGGGTTTTACTAGGAATATTTTGCCTATTTTTGCACAATAGAGTATTTTATGACTGAAAATGTAAAACTAAGTATATATGCCTATGTAAAATGACTTAAAAAATAATTTACAATTCGAACCACTCAAATTGAATGATTTTTGGGACATGGATGTGGATTTTAGTGTAGCCTCCCATGCATTTTGCACCAAGGAAAAAATTACATCAATGCAAAATTTTCCCTCTTTGTCCTACAAGACAATTTTGGTCTTTTTTCACAACAAAGGGTTTTAGGTTTCCAATTGTAAAAACAAAGGTATAGTCGACAAATGTACAATTTTTCTACAACCCTGTAATGTGTGATATAATTTCTTATAAGTATACAAACTAGAATTTTAAACAGTAGGTAGATTTCTTGTAGGTATACAAACTTGAAATTGAAAAAATCAACAATGTGAATAACTCTAATATGATAAACCACACCCGTAAAAACTTGCACAACTAAAATCTAAGGTATAATACAACCTTGTCTTACTTTTTACAAATAGGTTGTGCATTACAAATAGGGTTGACTAGGCATCTCTTGCATATTTTTGCACAATAGGGTATTTTATGACTGCAAATGTAAAACTAAGTATACATGCATATGTAAAATGACTTAAAAAATCATTTATAGTTTGAACCACTCAAATTGAATGAGTTTCAAGACACGAGCATGGATTTTAGTGTAGCCTCGCATGCATTTTGTGTTGCTTTTCTAGTTTCATATATGATGATTAATTTATTATGAGAATGTTAACCAAATTTATGCTTTTTAACATCATAAATTAACAACACAATAAAACATACAACTAACTAGTAGCAGAAATAAACAAGAATCACCATGCACAAGAGACACAAGAAATACCCTGGGAAAATCCCAACAGGGGAAAAAACCCAGCAACCTTTCTCTAGAAGAATTCCATGCCAAATATAATACAGTACAAATATTTACCAACCAAACCTTGCTCTTCAAGAGAGATAGAGAAACAAGAAATACACCAAAAGAATAGCCCAAGATAGATTCCCTAAGAGACCTTCATTGAACCCTTGTTGCAACTGCCTTAGATATGTGGTTTCCTTCTTTTATCTCTACAAAATTCTTGTGTACAAATGAGGTGAGACACCCATTTATTTATATTGGAGAGAGGACATTTCAAGAGACAATTTTTGGTGAGGTGTCTTTTTGTTGGTGCCAACTTTTCCTTTAGTTCAATAATCAAATATTAATTTAATAATTTTTAGTAGGGACGACTTTTAGAATTACACATATTATTTTTTAGAATATTCTTTTTCAAATATATACATTATGAAGACCGACCATCTAAATGTTCTCTTGTTGGAAAAGTTGACTTGTCTTCTTGGCACTTCTTTCATCATAGAAAGTTTTTATAAAATCATCATCATCAACAACATCATCAATTGCCACAACCTGGTCAGTATCAGGGACCATTCTTCCTAATCAGGTCATCATATATGACACATGAATAATTTTCATCCCGTCAGATGTTGAAAGCCATGCCATGGGCTACGGGGACCATTCTTCCTAATCAAGTCACCATATGTGACAAAGGAATACTTTTCGTCCCAAACCATTTTCCCTATTCACGTCAATATCTGTGACATACGAAAAATGAATGTCCTATAAAAATCTCCTTAATCAGGTCACCATCTGTGACACAAGGAGACATACCATTCTTCCTAATCAGGTCACCATCTGTGACATGGGAAGAATGACCATCCTGGACCATTTTCCCTAATTAGATCACTATCTGTCACATAGGGAAAATGAATACCCATGGTACATCAACATCCTGACCAACCTAGAACATTCTCCCTAATCAAGTCATTATATGTGACATAGGCAGAATGTATGTCTAGCAACACCCTGACTATCCATGATGCAAACATATATCAACACTGCCTTGGACCATTCTCCCCAACCTGATCACTATCTGTGACACATGGAGAATGATTTTCCATGATGTAATCATATCATCACTCCCTCTCAATGAGGGAATACAATCTCATCAAAAAAGCGGTTCACCAACTAGCCAACTGGCCAATGATAAACATATGACAGATTCCCTGAATGTTAGCAATTTGCTCATCTATTTATTGAATCTTGGTTGCTTCATCTGCACCAAGTCTCAGATGAAGTCCTATGAAAATCCTATGAATCCTCACTGCTTCCATGACTCACATCACTGGTTGCGATATATTCTTCCTTTGAAGTAATGAGTTTTATAGAAGTATGCTTCCATGAATCCTCACTGATATCATGTTGAAGAAACACCATTTGGTGCCCTTTCTTTCAAATGAACTCTCTTCCTCATCATAATTGTATATGTCTGCAACATGACTCCATCACATGGGACATATCCAACTGTACCATTGATGCATACCCCACCCTCTCCTAAGGTCGACGTGACCTCTTGTACTAGGATTGTTCTAGACGAGAGATGAAATTAGATCACAGGCTCCCTTGGAGCCCAAACTTTCAGTACACAGGTTCTCAAACTTACTTCCCGAATGAAAATTATCTTCTTCAGGAGTCCCATAGCACCGGAAGAGCCTCCCTGTAGTTCGAGGGAAAAAACTATGGGCCAAACTTTCAATCCCCGAAAGTTTCGGGACTTTGAGACTTTCTACCCTTCTTATCTCTCAATTCCTTCGAACGCACAACCTGTGAACTGCCAAAAAATAGTCAACAATATCAACGACTCTCAATGAATATCAACATCAATGACTCAAACTCTGTTGTTTCAAGCTTCGATGATTTTTTACCGTATCCAACGCACACACAACACTTGCAAAGTGTTGGGTGCCGAAAAGGGGTAAATCTGACAGCTCCTATTCCACCACCAGATCGAAGGCTCAATGCCTCTCTCACACTTTGAGCTTCGATTATTTTTCCACAATTTTTTTCATAAATCTCTCATATTTTCGAATCAACGAATATGCCCCAGTATTAAATCAATAGTCCTTAAGCTACGATGGATGGACGATTCATATTTCTTCTTTTAGAGATTCAATGATTTCCTTTGTTCAACCACACGACACAACCTCTCATATCTCTGGACGTTGAAACTCTGAAAGGTCTCTCCTTCCTCCACGTGTCCCCTTCTTGATCGACGACTAGGATGATTTTCAAGACTTTGAGAGTTTCTCCCTGTCTACACGACGACACAAATTTTCCGAAGTGTTGCATCCCCACACTGTGAGATAGGTCACCACACATCCTCCTCCAACATATGGTTGGGATTGACTCCGACCTTCGAGCTTTATCAAGTCCTCACAATGCTACACTTTGTTTCCTCCAGAGTGTCCAACCTCTATACATTTGGATCTACTGCCTTCTGTCCTTCCTCCGATCAACAATCCATATCAATTACAGACTTTGGGACTACAGAGAGATTGAAATCCTTTTCCCTCTATTCTCCCGAAGTGTCTATATTCTATATCTCATGATCTGATGATGTGTGTCCTCGATGATGGACGGTGTTGAGTGCTCAACACACCCTAAAATCTTTCATGAAATTTTGTCTCTTTTGGGTACCAATTGTTTTCTTTTATTTTTATTTTTGGTTTGAGTCCACTATAGAGGGATTGCTTTTTTTTTTTTCATGTCTCTTCATCGATCAAATTGGATTTATTTGAACCTATCAATGTGAAATCTTTGTGTCTAAAGAGAACTTGGCATTTTAACTAAGAATCTATAGTGAAATTTGTGACCTGTGTGCTTATGTTTAGAGATTGACAAATTCTGAACATGTAGAAATGAATGCATAGTAACAATAATTGTTGATAACCGATCTATCATTGAGATCAGTAAAAGCGGAGTAGATGTGCGCTAATTGTTCACAAAGACGATTCAGGAGGTGGCCGACTTCTCATCGGCATCAACAAAATACAAGAGGGATAAACATTGACATGGGCCATGATGAACCTCCAATAGCTTATTATTGATGCATTTTATCGTGGATCAGTGAAATAAAAAAAGGTTAAATCATTGAAATTTTTCTTGTTTACACATCATGGATCATCGATCCCTGACACATTTTCCGCATCACTAAGTTTCAAGGTGGGTAATCCAGGAACACTTGTTTAAACTTATTGTTGATCACCGATCCTTGATACTTTTCAACATCTCCAGGGTAGGATCTATTGTTAAAACGATTAGCTAATCAAAAATCCTCTATTCTGAATAACACGATTAAATGAAGATGCTAGTTTAAAGTGCCACATGTCTTTGTTGCATAGGCATTTAGTACAGCCTAATTTCATCCCAGGTCACCTTAGGTTTCCCCGTGTCCTTGTCACACTTCCAAGTCCACATTTCCACATCAACACTATACGACAAAATCGATTGGTGTAGGAGTTTTTTCTGAGAGATATAACAAACATTGTCTAAAGAAAAGCACCAACTCCTGATTCACCCAATAATTTAGTGGAATGATGGGACATTTTCAGAACACAATGAGATCAGTGTCTACCATTCAATAGGCCAGTTAATGTTTTTCTCTACATATGTTGCTACCCCATGCGCCAATTAAACAAGGTAAATTTGAAACCATCGATAGACCACATTATATACCGCACCTGTGCCACCAACCTACAACTACATTTAATCTTGAACATAATGAATATTTGGCAGAAGATTTTGTAGAACCACAATTATACCATGAATTGAAGAACTAATGCAACAAGGTAAGTATTATCTCTTTTTAAATCACTAAGACAACTTCGAACACCTCCATGTTGCACATAAGTTTCCCATTTCCAGAGAAATCGAAGAAGCAAAGAGAGCATCTCAAGAGTTGCAATTGATTCTCAGACTTTCAAAAAACCAAGTTAAGCTAGCATGAAGAAGAGGTATGTGTTAATTTTTATTAGTTCTACGGTCGTGATTTTGTATGTATCAACATCTGGTATGCAACACGATGTCTAACACTATTCTATCAGTAGGGAAAATGCCTCCAACGAAGACAATGACCAGAAACTCACTGAGGGCACCAAAATTAAAGGAAGCAAAGGTGGGTGAAGGATATTCTCCTGACACGACATGGCAGTTGGAATTTTATCACAAAGCGAAGCCGGTCATCAAAACATCGACCAATAAGGCATTCATTCAACCTCTTTCTTTTGGCGATACAAAAGAGACCAATGGGTCAAAAATAATTATCCCATAGTGGGGAGATTTATTCAACAGGATCAACTGGGAAGATTACTCTGAGTTTATCCCACACAATGACTCGGATGTAAGGGTGCTTGACGACCAGGTTTTCCCGAATATTCGAAGATCATGCTTGCATCTGGTAGCCTGTCGAACTCCAATATTTCCCTACATCGAGACCTTGAGTTGGATAATTTATCACAGAGATACACAAAAGTGTTTGATCAACGATGAGAATGATGGATGTGTCGACGTTTTTATCCTGACAGAGGTCCTGAAGTACTACAAAATTAGGGACTCAGAGGAGCGGTTGAACATAGACTTTGTGGTGAATTTCTATGAATTCCATGACACCAGTCGATTAATGGATTCCTAGTCGAAGGAAGACAATAAATTTAAAAACCTAAGAAACGGATGGTACATGACAACGAATTTGAGGGAGCCATATATCTACTTGATGGCTCTAATCTTCCGATTATACAGAAAAAAAAGACTACGCCAAGTTATCAAAGTTATGGATGCCCCTGGAATACACTGTGGCGATTTAAAAGAGTATATTCAACTGGGGAGAAATTATCTCCAAGCAATTGAGCACTAGTATATTACAGGCCCAGTCACCAAAGGAGGGAGAAGAACCTGCTTTTCACATGACCTTGTATGTGCTAGATGTAATCTGCATGAGGAATGTCTTCGTTGATATAAATTTGAGATGGCACATCACTGAGATTCTTGTACATGTCTACTTCAACATCCTATGGGAAAAAAATTACAAGAAGTTTTATTCCCTTATTTGCGATGAATTTATCATTTTTATTTATTTCATTATATTTAAAAAGGAATGCCCAAGGATGTGTATAGCGACCAAGAAAATTATTTCGAAATTAGGCCATTGGTACCTAGATGAGACCACAACCTATATAAGGGTGTTTGGGGCCACCAAAGAACCACATTTTCTCCCCGCTCACATCCCAGACCGGCTCATTGTAGGATAAATATGTCGCTAGATTATTCTACAGGGCTACAAAGCCACTTTGGTTAAGGGCAAGAAATGAGCATTCATACCCTACGGTTTCCATTTAGGGTTTTATATAGTGAAGGACATTGTTCAAGCTAAACAAGAGGGTTTGAGTCAGCTGGAATATAGGTTCATGACATGCTAGTTTCACAAGTATGACCCTAAAGGCCCAGTTCTCCAAGATGCTTCACAAGTCTCTTCCTGCTAGCCATACGTGCATGACAAGTTTGAAGATGATATTTTTACACAATGTGCTCGGGACTAGGAGGAGGGATTACAGAGAAAATCCAACCAGAAAATGAATAGGTTCAAAGCTATGAGTATGGATGAGCAGGTCGAAGCAATTGAATAGTTGGATCAATAAGCTCTCAGGGTTAGAGAATAAATAAGAGAAGCAGAAGACACAAAGGAACAAAGGATAAGGTTGATGTTACTATAATGATCCCAAAGAATCATCGACCATCTAGAGAATGATCCTCAACTAATATAAATGAAGACGATCACCTCGTTCGACCCAATCACAATAAGAGAATATCTAAATGGCTTAGAGTCTATACAACTAGAGGAAACCACCAGTCTGGAAAACCCCAGAGTTCCATCACCACAAGATAGATCATCGATGACCATTCTAGCCTAGTATGAGAGTCCAATAACACCACGTGAAATAGGTGTTCCAAATCCCCTATTTGATATAATAACCATCTATGGAAATGAAGAGAGTTCATAGGTTTCACTTGTAACTCCAATACCTATTACAGAAGAGAAGGAACACGAGGGAACATCTGCTCCAAGTACTGATGCATTAGTTCCAAACCCTTGGCAGGGAGATCATGAGATTGAAAGTGTATTAGAAAATGAATTTCTTGACCTATCGGGGACCCTGAAATAAAGCTCCAGGGACGAGCTAAGTTCAGGTGGACAAAAAGAGGAAGTGAAACAACCAAAGATTGGCACCTCAACAACCAATCACCAAGTAAGTATTGAACATATCATTGATTCTTTAATTTTGGTCGATACCTCATCAGCTGATGAACACCACATGGAGGTCGAGCCATCAGGACATATGAAATAAGTACAAGAACCAGTCCTAGAACAAATACATACAACATGTAGCTTGGGAACCACTCTAACCTGGGGAGAACAACAAATACCTGAGCTTATTGATGATTTCACCGATATACAGGTGATTTCTTATGACAGGAAGAGGAAATCTATCATGGGGAGGACCACTAAGAAAAGAATACTCATGTTGGATAGCTCGATTCTCATCACCATGGAGGAGATGTTGCTTAGCACAGAATAGAAAAAGACATCTGAGCTCATCGACACAAGGATGGTTATCATTGATGCCACGTTGGATCGAGCAAAGCAAGATGAAAAAGAATTGGCCACTACAATTAAGGAGATAGACCATCTGCACCACTTGGAAAAAATTATCAAGACTCAACGCAAGTTGCATGCTTTATGAAGAGTGAGTTCCAAGATGCATATGAAAAGTTTACAAATGAAAGACATATTTTCACTGCAGGTATATCTAATTTCCAAGAAGATACCCTTATGGCATTAGCATCCTGCAAGGACGTGGAGAGATGGTATGAGAAATCATACCAAGTGGTAGAACAAATTGACTACATTAGCATAATGTATAAGGGCCGAGACGCAGAGGAGCATGGAATTCAAGTGCTAAGGGATAACAACATCTCCCAAATCAGGAAAGTAGTCGAATACTGGGTAAGTATGGCCCAGGAACCTCAACGATAGATACAAAATATGTGGGTTGAGTGTGAATGAGTCTGGGAAAAGATCAATCGAGAGATGAAAGACATTGGCCTCCCAGATTTAATCTCACCCGAGGAATTTTTCGACTTGCATGGCATATTCAAATGAAATGAAAAAAAAGACTCAACATGGGTAGTGGAGATCGCCCAGGTGGAAAGCATGACACTAGGTCAAATACAAAATTTTATGGAACATCTGATCAAGGCTTGTGCAGTTCTGCAACATTTGAGTTCCAAAATCATCAAATATAGAGAAGGGGCAGTAGAAGTGAAGGAAATCCTTTTAGCCCTGATGGACCAACATGGATTCCCATATGCTAACACATGAGAGGATATCTTCATCAAGTGGTCATAGTATGAGAAGATTCATCCACTCCAGTATAACCACAAGATGATTTCCAGAGAACAAAGAGATCAAGTGGTATGTGGTAATATTTTTTTTTTACTTAACATAAACTTGTAGCAACTATTTTTAGTTAGTGATTCTTTATAAATAAGGGGATTGACATTTTAGAAAGGGTCGATGGTTTTGGGAAAAGTTCCTGTTTTTGAGAATTGTAAAGAACTATTTCTGAACAACCTTAATTAAGAAGTTTTGTTTAGAACCAGAGACAAAATTATGTTTTTTATCAAAGGAATTATGTGATTGGATCGAGGAGGAATTACTTCCAACTTTTATCTCACTAATTGATGCTATAACGAGTAAGAGTTTTCTGAATCTATTGATAAGCTATATGTTTCAATATTTTAGCATTTCTTTTGTTCTTAATGATGAAAATCAAATCATTGTGTTAATGTGTGATTGATGGTAGAGCTAAGGAAATTATTTTTCTTTCAATCATCTTATTGCATCCATATTTTCTTTGAATAATTGTATATCATTCGTTGTTGAAATACCAACAAGTTAATGTATTATTACTAGACTTGTGTGAATTTTTTTTTTTGCATGCTTGAGCACAAGGATTATCCTAGGATCAACCTTGTTCAATAGTTAATAATCCCCTCTATCAGTTGGTTTATACAAACACATCTCATTTTATCATAATCATCTAATAAAAGAAAAGACAAAAAAGAGAGCATTTAATCTGGAGGAGGAACTTTCATTGAAATATATCCTATCAATAACTAAGTAAAGCCCATCGATAAATTAGCTAGATCAAAATATCTGGAGAACCATTCCACCATCAAATGATGCAGAGTCTAATTAGGTATTTAACGTGGGTTTGGTTCCTACTATTGAGATAAAGGGATTTCAGACCCCTCAACAGAATTGGCGCTAGAAGGATGGCATGAATGAATGGCTAAAAATATTTCTGACATAATATTTCGCATAGCCTATAGATTCAAAACATCCCACATGCATGACTAGTCATTCTCAAGAAAACCCACATACAAAGAGTATTCCCAAAACAAGTAAATCACCCCAGCAGGAGGAAGAAAACCTATTCCATGAAATACCTTACTCTCTTCCCCATGAGGATTTCAAACAATTCAGAAGAATCATAAGAGCTTACGCTCAGAAAATTGGATTGTTAGTCTTAGCCTTGTTACTTCCTCGTAAAAAACAAGTAAGCAAACCGATGGTCGATACCCCCGACTAGGTTTTTGTTCACACAGTGGAATACCTAATAGATTTTTACCTCACTGAGATCGAACAACCCCTTAATATGATGCGTAAAGCACCAACTGGTAACTACTTCGAGCCAAGTGATTTCAAATCCGACGAGGAACTGTTTAACCTGGATCACTCACTTTCAAAATTGGACGACATGGAGGATAATAATGATAATAATGAATAAAGGGGAAATCCACCCCCAAATAATCAACCTTGGCTGGCTAGAGATGCTTTGGAAATCCCAGGACAAGTACATAACCTCCCTCGACATACAAAAAAATTACTTCCCAAATTCGACCTTGAAGCCTTCGGATTTACTGAAGAACATATTACAAAGTTCATACTATCTATAAGACTGATGAGAATACAACATGATGATGTAGTATGTAGGTTTTTTTCTTATACCTTTGAGAATTCAGCCTTGATGTGGTATTTTAACTTGTCTGTGGGGTCAATAACTAGTTGGACGAAATTTCGAAAAGATTTCTTAGAAACATTTGTAGAAGAAATCACCACAAGATATTTAATGGTTGAACTCTTTACCACCACCATGAGTTCAAAACAGAAGGTTAAATACTTCAATCAATAGTTTACCATGAGCCTGAACAAATTTCAACAGGAAGCTAAACCTACGCAGGAGTTGCAAATTGAGGTATATCCTAATGCTCTCCCTGCTTCTGTTTCCATGTTTTTGAAAAGGGTTGCCAAAAAAAACCTAGCTTAAAATTTCGAGGAAGCCAGAATGATTGAATTCCAAATGAAGTGATGCAAAGAGGGCTAGGTCTCACTAGTTAAGAAGGAATTTCAACCTCCTCCTAGGAGAGGACTTTTTTTTACTAGACCCCCATGAAAACAAACAAAACAAGATCCCTAAAAGGGAAGTGGGGACATAGAATACCTACAATGGATGATAAAGAGAATTTCAAATGAAATAGTAGACATAAACATAAGTGTCATGGAAGGAAACTAGGGTCAAAGGCCCTATAAACCATTTTTTAAGAGAAATCCACCTTTCAAAGATATTGAACCTCCCCTAACCAACTTGAACATCGACCTGGGTAATGCAACATTCGACTATTTTTGTACATATCATAAAGAGAAACATTTTGAAAGAGGTTGTCCCCAATGGGTGCACACTATGAATTTAATGGCTAATCAATTCCTAGATGAGGTTTCTCTTGTCGAACAATCAAGTGGCTCAACAGTGAACATGGTCGATCAGGAAGAAGTTGAGCCGTTGGAAGAAACAACCATGTTGTTATGGGATCTTGACTTGTCGATGCCTCTCGATGATGTAATTGAATTTCAAGAACCACCTGCTGAGGTTTTGGCAATGCAAACATGAAGTAACGGTCAATCGATCACAAGTGACCTTATCACTGTCCAATCTTTGAGGGAAAAAAAGACAACCGATCAGTCGAAAGCACCTTTTGTCTCCCAAACAAATCCTATAAAAATATATACATGGGAGTCACCCAAGAAGAACTACAACATAGTAGAATACTTAAAGAAGTTGAAGGCTAATGTGTCAACTATGGATGTGTGTAGAATTCCCCTACAAAAGGACTTTCTGTTACAGGCCTTAAGGTAAATAGAATCCCCTATAAAAAGAACTGACATAGGTGAGGTCCCATATCCCATAGATTAAAAAAAAAAACCAAATGTGAATGCTTTCTCTGTAGAAAAAAGAGGAAATCCGTTTGTCCCACCTTTCATTTTAACGTTTCAAGTCTTCAACATAAACCTCCATAATTGTTTAGTCGATTCAGGGTAATGCTCCAATGTCATGCTATTATCAATCTGTAATAAATTAAATGTAGTTCCTCTCAAAAGTGATAAACATGTTATACAACTAAACAAAACTCAGGTAAAAATTATTGGGGAACTTAAGGATGTCATGATCAGAATGGATACACAGCCAAAATTTGTTCAAGCAATTGACATCATTTTAGTAGATATACCAGAAGCTTATGGACTGCTACTTAGTCGAGATTGGTCCGAGAAATTGAATGGATACTTTAGCACGGACTAGGATCACCTCGGGTTGCCACTAAAGGGACATACCAACATGATTAGGATTGATAGGGAAAGGTATCTCAAACATACTGTCATTGATTTGGAAGCCTTCAATGAACCCTCATTAGCACATTTCCCTGTGCTAGGAAACTACTCATGCGATTCTGATTTCAGAAATTTCGCTCGTCTCTCGTCTGATGTACCTCTCAATCAAAACTCTGAAATGGATTTTCAAGTGAATCTACTAGCAATGATAGAAGAAAACATCTTCTGCCAAAAACCTCTATTGGAAACTATAGACAATGTATATGGAGATGAGGAAATAACTCAACATGAATAAGATGATAAATTTCTCTCACATGTTTGGACATTGTACTTTGATGGGTCTAAATCACAAGAAGGTTTGGGAGCAGGATGTATCCTCATTGACCCAAAGGGGAAGTGAAATTTCCTAAACTGCAGACTAGAATTTGAATGTACTAATAACATTGTTGTGTATGAAGCTCTAGTTCAGGGACTAAAGAAAGCCATATAATTAAACATTAAAGAAGTGAAGGTTTTTGGGGACTCTGAAATTATCATCAGGAAATTACGAATAATATACATTGCAACTCACCCCACTTGAGGAATTACTAACAAGAGGTGCATAGGCTAATAGAACATTTTGAGGCCTTTAATATTACTGTGGCTCCTAGGACAAATAATACTCTTGTTGATTCCCTATATACTGCAGCCTTGAGGTTATCCCCTTTAGAAGACTATGAAGCCTCCAGGTTCACTGTGTAACTATTCTACAAACCATCAGTACCCAACAATATTTCTAATTGGAAGGTTTTTGAAGGAGATGAAAATATTGTAGATTTTCTAACCAATCAAGAAAATTTTAAAGATCTGGCTATTGATGATGAAGTATTCCAAGAGAAACTAGTAGAAACCAATTTCCATGAAAAAAAGGGTGGAACATATCACTCTAATAACAAACCAAGGTTTCAAACAATACTAAAAGGGGTAACTAATTTGGAGAACCTTTTCGACCTGAGGGAAATATTTAAAGGGTCAAAGAACATAAAGACAGGGAGTTCATGTCCCATATACGAGGCTATAAATCTAGGAACCCTGGAAAACCCTAAGAATATAAATCTAGGAAAAATAGTGTCTAAAGAAGACACGAAATATTATCTCAAATGTTTTAGAGAATATCAAGATGTATTTTCATGGTCCTACCGAGAATTGAAAACTTATGACACTCGCATTATTCAACACACAATCTCGTTAAAATCCAGAGTAAAACCCTTCCAACAAAATCTCAGGAAGTGTCATACATCTTTGGAACCCCTCATGTATCAAGAATTAAATAAATTACTAGATGACAAAATTATCTTTTAGGTTAGACACTCTTCTTGCATAGCAAATTTGGTTCTTGTTAGTAAAAAGTATGGGGAGATCCACCTCTGTGTAGATTTCAGAAACCTTAATAGAGCATCAGAAAAGGATAACTACCCAGTAACACCAATGGAACAACTCTTGTAGACCATGTCTAGTTCTAAAATTTTCTCCCTTCTAGATGGTTTTTCAGGTTACAACCATGTTCTAGTTTTAGAAGAAGACTAATTGAAAACTCCCTTCTGAACCAAGTGAGGAAAATTTTCTTATAAACGCATGCCTTTTGGGTTTATTAATGCAACAGAAACCTTCCAAAGGGCCATAAATGTATCTTTTCAGGGATTGATTAACAAGTGTGTAGTAGTATACTTGGACGTCATGACTATGTATTCAAAGAACATAAAATACCACATCCAACATCTAACCCCGATTTTTGAAATATGTAGGAAATACGGATTATCTTTAAACCCTAAGAAAACTATCTTTGGTGTCGAGGAAGGGAAATTATTAGGTCATATTATATCTCAAGCAGGAATTCACATAGATACAGAATGAATAAAGGAAATATCTCAACTTCCCTTACCCCACAACAAAAAGGCTATGCAATCCTTCTTTGGGAAAATTAATTTTGCGACCCGATTTCGCTGAAACTGTCAAACCCTTACAAAAAATGATTCACAAGGATGATTATTTAAAGTGGTATGACGAGTGAAAAGATGCTTTCAACAATATCAATACTACAATATCTCAAGCTCCGGTGTTGTGAAGTCCCTACTTTGGTAAATATATTTTCCTCTATACTTTCGCCTCCGACCAATCCTTACCTGTAGTTTTGACCCAGAAGGATTATGATAACAATGAGGAACCAATATAAATTATGAGAACTAACCTCCAAGGAGCCAAATTGAACTACCCTGCTATGGAATAACAAGCTTATGTGATGTACAAAATAGTAAAACATTTAAGATCTTACATCCTAAAAAATCACACCAAAGTCATCATTCCTCATCTCACAGTCTCATCCCTATTCACTCAATAGGTGATGGGGGAGAGAAGAGGAAATTAGATGGTAGTTTTCCAAGAATATGATCTATATATAAATCCTGCCAAATTAGTGAAGGGGCAAGGATTGTGTAAACTGCCCACAGAAGCCCAAGACAGAATAAATGAAGACCCCGAGTGGGAGAATGAATTAGCATTATGGTGTAGTAAATCTTTATAAATTCCCCCAGGGAAAGAGTCTTGGTATGGAAAAATGATTTACCTCCTACATCATGGGACTCTCCAAGAAAACCTAAACCCTAAGGAAATAAGATCTTTCATGCTAAAATCTGCACAATATCGCCTCGTAAATTGTAACATCCCGCTCTGGCGCACTGAGGACACTTATTCTTTGAGGACACTTGCGCGCAAGTGATCTGGACCCTTTTGATGTTGGACCTTATATATTTGATTATGATGTGATTGACAGATGATATGATGTGTTACTATTCATGTAGACGGGTGCTATTGACTCAGTTTATTGAGTG
>SNQJ01S0074472.1:37345-49059 GCA_010110895.2 Picea sitchensis
AACAAGACAATAAACCTGGAGATGATGCCTCCGCTCTTCTAGTTGCTAAACCCACTGCAGAGAACTCTCAGTCAATGTAGATCTTCCACCCAACTGCCACAACGAGGTTCCTCCCTCCTCAAACCTTCTGTGCGGCCTGCACAAATGACCTCAGCAACCTGTAGATGTCCCTACTTTCAGAAACTGGCCTCCACGTCGCTCTTTTTAAATCTTCTACTAGGGTTTAAGATCTCGGCATAATGAACCAATAATGCGAAAATCGGATCCCTATTTCTCAGGTCCCTCCTTAAAATTTGAATTAAACCTACGCGCACTTTTTAAATCGGGTTTCGGCATTCCTTATGTATCGATTTCTTTGCCTCTTGAATTCGCGATTTCCGGATCCCCAACTTCCTCCGTACTCTTGACACGCGTTCCACCAAATGGACAGTTCAGATTCCGCGTCGAGGTTTCCTTTGGGGATTTCCCTGATCCTTCGTTCACGGGAATACCGATTTGCCAATTCTCGATACGCTAGTCCTTTGACGGGCCTTTGACCTGCCACCTGTCCTCCGGGGTGGCCCACACACTATCTTCTTTATCGGGAAATCGCGTATCGCTATTTCGCAATGTCTGATGCACTTGTTTACGGGACTCGCGAAACTCCGATTCCTGATTCTCTGATGAAGCACCTTTTCTCCACGCGCTGGCCCTCCTGGCTCAGCTCCGGGTCCACATGACCATTAATCTGTGACCACAACCTTACCCTGTCGGGGCTACGGGGTTTGTGATTCCTGAATGCATACAACCGCGGTATTCCCGATCGTCCAAATCCCGATGCTCCGTTACGCTGACAGCTGGTCTCCACTACGCCTCCGTCCTCCTACTTTGTTGTGCTGACAGCTGGCCCCCACTCATCGGGGTTTCACTGATCGCAATTTTACAATGCATAAATCACTTGTCACCGGGATCCTCGATTCTCCGATGAACAAAACTCCGATGGTGCCCGATCCTTTGCCACCTGTCCTTGCAGATGGACGGTCCCTATTATGTCGTGATTTCGAGACTTTCAATGTCCCGACGACCCTCTTCGACGATCATACGCGCCTATCCAAAACTCAACCATACACTGATTTGCTTACACGAAAACTCTTCTTCTTCTTTTGCCTCATGCTTTGCCATCAATGACAATAGTTCCAACATGGAATAACATGAGAGATTTCTTTCATGCACCTAGATTTAGTATTTCATGAATATTTGAAGGAAAAACTATCCTAGAGTAAAATGCACGCCCTAGTCTTAATTTTGACTCAAATTAAGTGGTTCAACTTGTATAAGGTGTAATTTGTGACTTTACACTTGTCTATAACCTTATATTGGCATTTTCAGAAAAAACAACCTGCCTGATGTGCATAAAGGATAACAATTTCATGGTAAATCCAAAGGGCCACATTCTTAAAGTTGGTTATAGGAAACTGCACACCCAAAGTTGGATAAGACCCCATAATTTTATATTTAAGTTGTGATTTGATGATCAAAATATTTATAACATGCTTGTACAATTAAGAGTGCATTTACACTAACAAATGATGATTTTTATGCACACATATTTATGAACTTTTGATGAATCAGAGGATGGTGGGTTATGAGAAAAATCAAGTCAATGTCTTATAACCAACCAATGATACATAGAAAATGGCATAAACCTTAATAAAAAATAATTAAACCATATGTGAAAATACTTTAAACAAAATAAGTCATAGAAAATATAGAGTTTGTTCACCTTCAAATTGATTGATTCAAGTTGGAGAGTATGTAAATTATGTTTTTACATTTTCATACACCTTTGTTTGTGCATTTAGAGAAATAAAACTCTTTGTCATGAAAAAAGACCAAAAAATGTCTTATAGAATGAAGAGGTCAATATTACACGATATATTAAAAGTTACAGGGTTGTATAAAAGTTGTACAACTATCTATACCATTGTTTGTGCAATTGGAAACCTAAAACCCTTTTCGGTGCAAAAATACAAAACATTGTCTTGTAGGACAAAGAGAGAAAATTTTGCATTGGTGTAAATTTTTCTTTAGTGCAAAATGCATGCCAAGCTACACTAAAATGCATGTCCAAGTCTCAAAACTCATTTGGTTTGAGTGGTTATAATTCTAAATGTTTTTTTAAGTTATTTTATGTAAGCCTATATACTTAGTTTTTCATTTTCAGTCATAAAATACTATGTTGGGCAAAAATAGGCAAGAAATGCCTAGTAAAACCCTAGAGATGCACAACCTGTTTGTAAAAAGTAAGCCAAGGTTGTATTATACCTTAGATTTGAGTTGTGCAAGTTGTTTGGGGTGTGTTTTATCATATTATTCCTAGTCATTTTGTTAATTTTTCAATTGAAAATTTAAAAAGGGTTGTTGTGCAAAGGAGGAAAAGTTTGCCTTGTAATTTGGAAGGTTGAAACTATACTAAGTGACCAAATTAAAATGAACTCTCAAGCTTCCCTGCCACTCCAAATTTTTTTTTATAAGTTTTAGGATGGATTTAGATATATGGTAAATTTACCTACGTCATCTCAAGTGCAATTGAAGAATAGGAGAGGTTGCTTTCATGCACCTAGATTTGGGATTTCATGTAAATTTAAAAGGCAAAACTGCATGACAGTAAAATGCATTCCCTAGTCTCAATTTTGACCCAAATTGAGTAGTTCAACTTGTAGAAGGTGTAGTTTGTGTACATACACCTATCTATTGCCTTAGATTGGCATTTAGTGAAGGGTGAAATATACATTTTTGTTTGGGGTTACATGGATGAATTAATATGTATTGTTACATATACAACTCTAAATTTTTTTATAGTGATAGATGATAGATTAATGATTCTACAAGAGAAATATTGTGGCTGTGGATTGTTATTATATATGAACATACCCAGTAGGGTATTTATGAAAGAATTCTTGCATATTAGGATTTAATACTAGGGTTGCATATAATTTTTTGTTTCTAAAGGTAAATAGACTTCTTATAATTTGTATTGTTCCATTAAGGACCAACCACATTAGTACTAGGTAGGGAAAAACACATATAATTGGTATATCTTTAAGCCAATTTCCACTTGAGTATGGAAATTTTGAAAATCAACGTTTAATGAAAATTCAAAAATTTGTCCTCATTTACTTGATGTTTTTTGCATCTATTTCCCATGAAATTTGAACCTTATAATTGAATCTGAAATATTATCTATAGTAGAATATATTTCACTTATGTAAAACCAGAATCAATAGGTAACCCAAGAAAACGAACACTAAAATAATCAAGTTTTTTGGTTGGTTTTGGTCACAAGGGTGGATACACCCACTTAATCTCAACAGTTGTGGGTTGAACCTAAAGAAAAATGGTGATGGATTTAAACCAAACCCTAGATATATTTGCATACATCAAATCCTACTTTAGAAAATATATAAAAATCCAAATCATGAAATTAAATCCACCTAACATGAACACTAAGATTTAAAAGAATTCATAGTCTCCATTACCATAATAGGAAGGAAAAGAATAAACAATTGTGTATTATCTTGCTGAAGTTGAATGGGATACAAATCCCCTCCTTGGAATAGGTCCATGGATTCCTTGGTGTTCTTGTGACTCCCTCCTCCATTGATAAATAAGGTACATATGCTAGAAAGTGCAATCAAGAGGAAGAGTTCCTCAAGACTCTAGTGACATTCTGGTAGCATAACATTACTTATAGGGATGGATTGATGTAGTGACCTCAAGTGATTTATTTATAGTTGTATAGTGGACAAAAGCCTTCACATTATATTTTTAATAGTGACCTAAAGTGCTTTATTTATAGTTGTATAGTTGTATTTTGGAGGAAATTGAGAAAATGTTTCATTTGTAGCTTGTGTATGTATTGTAATTTGCATCCACAATTATTTTTTTACAAGCCATATGCAATATACTTTATACATATAGGTTTCATATTCATAACAACAAAGATAAATCTATGCAATTACCATTTTTATATCAACATGTCAAGTACAAGAAACTAATTATAGTTTACTCAAACATCTTGCAAACAAGATGATAATGATGGTTTATATGTGTATAGCTCAACCTCGATTAACGTTTAAAGTATTATAGGCTTTGATATGTAACTATACACAATCATACATATTTATAACCGAAAAACCACTAAATATTTCAACCCTTTACCAGATTTCAATTTCAACTAGTAGTGAGCCATTTTATATGTTTGCAAGAATTTTTAACCTTTGTAATTTTATTTTCAATAATTAAAAAATGATTTTTTTTCAAAGGAAAATGTATTAATTAAAAAAAAATTCCAACATCCATTTTCATTCATCTTCGTCCATTTTCATTCATCAACATCCATTTTTAGTCATCTTCCTATGAAAACCATTCATATGAGCTAAGGAAGAACATTTTAAGGTTTAATCCATCATAAGGATATAAAACTTGTCAAGGATGTGGATTTTTCATTAACAAGGTGTGAATATTCCTCCTTACTATGTAAAAATGAAATCCTAAGCACTCAACATGCATTTTCAACTTGAGGTGTGCATTTTCCCTAATAGGACGTCCATTTACTTTAATACCCTATTTTCATGTAATTCCATAAATCAACATACTATTACTTTATTTTTTAATTTACGAGTAGTCTCAAATTTCTTTATGAAAAATTGTTTACAAAAACACAAAACATACAATACATATATATTCTCTTAAAAACATAGGAAAATAGGAAAACTAAGTTTTTTAATTTATGAGTACTTTGAACTTTATTTATGAAAATTGCTTTACAAAAAGACAAAACACAGAATAGATATATATGCTCTTAAAAAGATAGGAAAATAGGAAATCTGAGACACAATATTACAAACATAAGTATGTATTTATATTCAAAATAATTTAATGCATTGTATATAGACGTCACTTCAAAATTATTAAAAATAAATAAAAATTCTCAATCCACATTAGTAGGAATTACTACATCAAAAAAAGGACTTGATGAGGAAGGAAGGGCTAGAAGGATCAACATAGATTTCCATCTCATCTTGACAATGAGGAAATTTTATTATATGAATGTCTTGTTTAATTTCATAAATATCTTGCATAATTCTGTCAAGTTTTAATTCTACCATGATCTGAGAATCAACTCTCGATCCTAAAAAAAAAAATTCATGTTATGTAGGTTGAACATTTCCATTGGTATTCTATGTATTTAAATGTATGCAATATTCATGCCCATTCATAATCGTATGATCACATAATCTATAGATTTTAGGTCTCAACTCTAGAGTTCTATAAGCATGGAAAGAAATAAAAGCATGGAAAGAAGGAGAAACAGTCATTTGATTCTCTTGGACATCAAAAGAAATATTAATCGAATCATGATTTTCATCTTCCATAAAATTATCCTGATCATTGTCTATGAGAATATTTTCTTTATTCTCCTCTTCCCAATGATCTGGGTCTGCTACTTCCATCAACATTGTATAATCATCAACCATTCTCAAAACCTGCTTTCCAATCGAGTTGGATAATCAAATTGTTTGAAAACTCATTTTCCAAGTCCTAAATATATAGAACTTTTTCGTGTCAAAATCATATTAATTAACAAATCATCTCGAAATATGAATAGGTACATATTTTTTCCACCTTATAATCATGAGTACACTTCACATTATTTTGTACTATTAATTAGGCTATGATAACAAAATATTTTTGGAGAATTATGATTGATTATGATTGATTCAGATGTGATGGAATAAGTGTCACACATGCTACAATATTTCCCACATATCTAGGTTTGCATATTATATGACTCCAATCCTAATGGAAAAGACCCAATATCTACGGTTACAAAGAGGGATGACCAACGGTGTAAATGATTTTGGAGGATAAAGTGATCAAGGGTTAGAAGAACATAAAGCTCCAATACCACCAAACCACTCACTATACATGTGGTGTTCCCTTGTTCAAATAAAAACTTCTAAAAGTTTTGGAAACCATCTTACAAAGCTCTGATACCACCCTAGTATTAGACTTTCCACCTCATCAGTTAGTATTTGGGAGAATTTAACCTAACCTCCAAGTCTAGTTAGGTGGTCATATTGCTTTAATCTTTGTATTCATGATCAAATCAAATATGGAATTTAACTTTCTCCTTGAGAGTATATGCCATGGAGGATATATATAGTCAATTCAAACTATGTTGTTTAACAAACCAATTATGTGACTAGATGAAAGGGTCATATCCTTGAGTTCGAAAATATTTACTCCAACCTAGTATGATCCTTTCAATCCTTTGAATGGCCTATGATTAGATATTGATAATGTACATTCTCCCTTCGTAATAACATATCCATTTCCTCCTCCTCAAGGAAAAATTAATATGTCCTCTTCCACCATAGAATTCCATCAACATTGAAAAAATCTATAATCTCTTAGCTTCCTCAAATAACCTTTTGGATAATATCTACCTTGGTTTTTCAATTTACTATCTATCTAGTCCCAATTTTTCCACTAGAATTTCAATAGACTCTACCCCATATAGAAATTATCATTGTCTTGAACCCTCCCTCTAGCACCACCTTATAAACTTGAATAGAATATCATGTAAAATGATTCCATTTCAAAAACTTACACATGCACCAATCTTGAGGGGGGGGAATTGGTCTCTTCCATCCCATGTTTCAACTAATGCCTCCAACACATCTCTTGGAGTCATGTTGGAACAAAAATAAAATCAGTCATCCTACTCCATTTACTTCATTAGAAAGAACTTAACACCGGATGAATTAAACTATAGAGTTACAAAAAAGGAATTTCTAGCAATTGTGCATGTAATTAATAAGTTCAGACACTAAATCACTGGGTATGAGGTCTTCATTTATACCGGTCACTATGCCATTAGGTGCCTAATGAAAAAAACTATCACCAATGGTAGGGTGAATAGACGGATTTTGTTGATATAGGATTTTAACATTATTATTCTAGATAGACCTGGAAGGGAAAATTTGGTAGAATATATCCTTTTTAAAATTCGTAATGAGGAACAGGCAACTCTTGTAGATGATGATTTTCCTGATGAAAATTTGTTTGTTTTATCTACTAACTCCCTATGGTTTTCATATGTGGCTAACTATTTGGTTACAGGTAAATTTCCACAACATATTTCACCCATTGAAAAAAAGAGGATCGGTCAATGCAATGCCTCCTACTCTTGGGTCGGAGGGGACCCCTTTCAGATAGGACCTAAATTTATCATGAGAATATGTGTCTATGAAGGTGAAGTGTTTGATATATTGAAATATTGTTATGATGATCCATGCAGAGGGAACTTTGCTGACAAGAGAACATGACATAAATTTCTTCATTCAAGATACTAATGGCCAACCCTCTTTAAGGATTCCAAACAATATGTTCAAATTTTCAACAGTTGTTATCGGATGGGTTGCCCAGTATGATATGATGATATGCCTTTATAAAACTGGGTAATGATTAATGATTTTGAGAAATGGGCCATGGAATTCATTGGGTTGATTGTTCCTACATTGAAAAAGAAAAGTTATATATTAGTTTGTACTGATTATGTTACCAAGTGAGTAGAACCAAACAATCTTTTCCATTCTACTAAATGAATATTTTTTGATTTTCTATCTGAAGATATTTTTACCCATTTTCGTATGGCAAGAGAAATTGTAAAAAATCAAGCAGTGTAGTTCACATCAAATCTTGTATAAGACATCTCTGAGAAATATAAAATCAAACACTAGAAATTGTCCCCTTACTATTTGCAGGCTAGTGAGAAAGTGGATTCCACAAAAACAATCTTTGAAGCAATTCTGACCAAGAAAGTACAGTGACATCATGAGGATTGGGCTCTCCTTTCTTATTCTAAGTTTAAAAATTTTAAGCAGAGAAATAAATGGCATGACAAGTTATTCCGGAAGAAGTAGTTCAAACCAGGTGATTGGGATATCCTCTTTTATTCCAAGTTTAAAAACTTTACATGGAAGTTCAACACACACTGGATAGGCCAATATGAAGTTGTGAATGTGTTTGAAAAGGGTTTTGTGAATATCAAGACCATTGATGGGGAAGGTATTTATTTCTTGGTCAATGGGAATTGGCTAAGATTGTACAAGTAGCCTTTCAAGCGATAAGAGTTCATCCAATGTATTATGCAACAATATAAGATGGAGGTACTAAGTAGGAACGATTCCCAACCTGTTGCAACCTCTCTTTGATTTATTTATTCCTCCTTCCTTAGACAAAAACAATGAATATATATAAACAAGAAAAAAAAGTAAAGAAAAAAATAATGTCCTTTTGTGAAAACCATCTCTATGGTGCATTTGGAAACATGGATGATTTTTAAGGATGTAAATTAATATTAGACGTAGAAACATGGGATAATATTACTTGTCATTAATATGCAAAATGTTAGGCCATAGTTTTGTAAAAATATTCAAATTTATAAGGATTTTATATACTTTCTATAAACTTTTGGCAATTTTTAAGGTAAAATAATTTTATTCTATGGAATTTTGGTGAATTGCTTTTAGAAAAAATGGAAATTGGCGAGTCTTTTTTTGGGAAAAAACATGGAAAATTATCCCATTTGCGAAATTTATCCCCTAAAATCATCAATGTTTGGAAAGGGAATTTGCTTGAAAACTAGGTAACTGGCTGGAAAATGTTCCCCAAGATTTTCTTAATAAAAGGGAGATTGTTGACTGCAAAATATATAAGTTTGGCTTGTCCAAAAAAGAGGGAGTTTTTCTATGCCCACTTTCTTAACAACAGTGTATGATTTGGGTCTGTGAAAAAAATTATCATTACAGATACTGGGATAACCATTCTTGTTGTCTTATCACCACAATTAGAAACCATCTCCACTGCATTTAAGTTTTCTTGTGCCAAAATCTTCATCAGAGAATAAAGTTTGTAATAAATTTCTACATGTAATGTTGTTGTAATATTGTACCATGGCCCTTTAAAATTATTCTTTCTATGCTCGTGTTAGTTTATGGTGGATTCCTTAAGGCCCTCCTTCTGAAAAACCTTGCCCCATTGAACCGAACACATTATTTGGGGTCAATGTTAGAGATTTCATAGTTCCCTATAATCTGCATGCATTAATGGTAGATTTCCTTATTATCAATCATGGGGATTGATAAATGCCTCTTGATTGACGAATATTGTAGGTGAATCGACATTAGAACATCTATTTGTACCTATCAAGACACATTAAGGTACTTTAGTGCTCATTGTCATTAAATGTGAGTTGTTTCATGTTGGTTAACGACATACCTTAATGGCCAGTAATCCAATGATTTATCTTCATGTTCGACATTAGAACATTTATTCACATGATGATAATTGTACCTTAGGTTTGGGTAGCGGTCGAAGACTATTTGATTTTCTGGTATCAACAATAGCTTGCAACAGTTCCCTTCCTTGTTCTAAAGTTTCCAATTCAACATGTTTAGTTCAAATTCAGTTCTCATACCTTCAACTTTCATATTTTTAGCTCTCTTTTGTTATCAACAACTCTCAATTGTGATATATTTCATATTTAGTTCTCATACTTTAAACATCATCTTCAATATTTGTAATTTTAGTAGCTACAGGAAATCCTGTAACCATTGAGCAATCGTGTAACCACTATTTTCTATAGTTACAATACCCTTGTATCAATTACAAGATGACCTATGGCCTAACATATTGAAGAATGTCCATCGTTTATAGGATAACAGTTCTAAAATTAAGGGTTTGTAGTTTCCCAAACAAATTTGGGTCCTTCTCTTCATCATTCCATAGGTCTACATCAACAAAATCATCCATTTGTATTCCTTTGTGGAAATAATCAATCTCAAACACTATTAATGTCATCATTTTTTTCATCTCTTATGCACCAACATTTGGCAATTCAGGGTTCAACAACAACCATTCAGTGATCTCATGAGCTCAACATAATGTAACAATAGTCTCATGTTTCCTTGCTCTCCTAAATTCCAACATGCATTATGAGGTAAACTTGAGGTAATAAGGAAAAATTTGATTTTTCCTAGTTTATTTAAAGCATGGGTAACTTAATTTGTATTTACCTATGAGCTCATCCATACAACATATACTTTTATCCTATTCCATGTATCTATAATCATACTTAATAAACCTATACTCTAATCATATCCCACTAACCCATCCTATAACCTACCCATATCCCATACCTATATACACTACCCTTATCCATTTCCCTCATTACACATGATATCTTAACCATTATATTTCATGATTACTCTGCCACCCATGATCGTTGCTTCATCCATGCATGGTCATTACAATGAATGATCAATATATATACTCATTTCTCATTTCATTTGACACCACTTATTTTGAATCACTACCAGGATTCAAAATAAGATCTAATTCATCGTACTCTATCTTCCAAACTCTAGAAATCTTTGTTTCTTGCTGGCAATGTGAATCATTTGAAACAGAGTTCCCTTTCATACCCTATAACATTCTTAATTATCGTGGAATGGGGAAGATCAGTGTGGTAAGACAAGATACATGGTCTCTGGGAGAGCTCAAGGAATACCCTAAGTATAGTTCTAGTAAACCCCTCCTAAAATCCATAGGCTCGTTGGCATTTCTCAAAAACATTCAAGGGTATGATGCCTCTATAAACAAGGAATTTGCAAAAGAGTTCGATGGTAGTGTGACTCTCATGGGTGATACAGTGTTTTATGTCTCTGAGTGTTATACCACAATTTTCCACATCATTTACATTTGTGAGATGGCTTAGTCCTTTTCAGTGGCTTTCTAATCTAAACTCCATCCTCCTACATCAGACTCATCTAAAAAATGAAAATTTAATTTCCATCCATGGGTCATTAGTGTGAAAACAATGGATTTAGGTGATTTGATAGTGTGCAACTCATGGATGCCCTCAAAAAGGTGAAAAATAAAATAATTCCACGTTTTCAGGTGGTGTTTGTAGGCCCGAAAATGTGGAATTATTTTATTTTTCACATTTTTCGAAGGAATCTACGAGTTTCAAAATAGAAAAGCATGGGAATCCATGGTTTGCACATTGATGACCCAAGGATGGAAACAATTTTTTTGTTTTTTAGATGAGACTAAAGCAGGAGGATGGGATTTAGATTTGCAAGCTAGGGAAAATCACTCAACCATATCACAAATGCAAATGATGTGGAAAATTGTGGTATAGAACAGAGGAAACATTATCTCAAGCCACAGGGCTCCCGCGAATAGGGAAATGAAGGTTCAAAAATAAACAAGTGGAGAAAGGAATCTATGATTGATTCCGATGCTCGAGAGGAAAAAAATTGTATTTGAAAAAGGGGGATCCTAGAGTGTAGATCGTAGAGAGATGGAGAAATATTGTGTTCCTTATTCAAAAGGTTATCACCTATGAGGGACGGTATACCATAAATTTTCTTTACCATATCCTCCTTCTATTACATTTTGAAGATGATAATCATTTAAATTTTCCACTTTAACTCTGTCAAATCCTTGGCAGGATGGGTAAGCATCTGCAAGAAAACCCTAAGAATGTTAATCAAAGCTTGTATCACCATGGCTTGATTAAAATCTTAATTGTTCAAGAATTGAGTAAAAGGGGTGATAATTGGGATGTATTCCTATCCCAGAATGGGTTTATTGCTAGAAAA
>SNQJ01S0074473.1:0-15681 GCA_010110895.2 Picea sitchensis
ATACCCAGCTTGGTGCGCAAGGTATGGAAGGTATTGGTGAACTCTGGAACTGCTTGGCCCCTCTCTTGCTGCAGTGTGGTCCATCTCTTATACTGGTCCTCATAGTTGTCAACAGGGTAATACTATTCTCTTACCACATCCACACAAAAAAATCCCAAGTGGGATCGGCCCCATATATTCCAGACTCCTCTATGGAAATTTGCTCCCAGTAAGTTTCCCACCAATGTTTGACATGAGGGAGAGCTTTAAGGAGTGCGAAGGTGATCTTTTCATTGTCGGAAAAATTGTGAACAAAGAAATAATCTTCTAGCAGAGTTAACCATTTTTCTAGGGCTTCTGCATCTATCTGTCCTTCAAACACAGGAATATCAAAATTAACTTGTACCTTGAAAGGCGAGGTGCCTCCAAAGTGGTCGCTTGATGAAGATGTGTCCGATGCTATCGACAGGTGTTTAAGGATGTGGGCAAAATTCTCCATCATTTCGTCCCTCTGTCGCGTGAGAGTTTGCTCAAGCAACAGATTGATACGATCGTCTGCTCCGTCGTTTTTCTTTTCTTCTGCCATTGAGGGTTTCTTGGGTGTGCGAGAGCGATTGTCTTTAAGAGAGACAAGCTCGAGACCCAACTTGCTATACTCGGACCTCGTCAGGGACATGCACTGAAAAAATGATCAAAATAATCTTCTAGCAGAGTTAACTCATTTTTCTAGGGCTTCTGCATTCATCTGTCCTTCAAACACAGGAATATCAAAAATTAACTTGTACCTTGAAAGGCGAGGTGCCTCCAAAGTGGTCAATGCTTGATGAAGATGTGTCCGATTTACCGATGGTATTTAAGGATGTCAGGGCAAAATTCCTATCATTTCGTCCCTCTGTCGTGAGAGCTTGCCTGCAACAGATTGATACGATCGTCTGCTCCGTCGTTTTTCTTTCTTCTTGCCATTGAGGGTTTCTTTGGGTGTTGAGAGCGATTGTCTTTAAGAGAGATACGCTCGAGACCCAACTTGCAATACTCGGACCTCGTCAGGACATGACCTGAAAAATGATCAAGAGCAACCTGCTTTGATACTACTGATCCAGATTATTTTTGGTAATGAAATGAGATCGGAGATATAATAAAGAAATGCACGATATGAGATTCAATAATATAACATAGAAATGTATCGGAGATGCAACATAAACACAGATATACAGAATATGATTTCTATTAATGAAAGAAATGTATAGATCAGAAAAATACAAGAGGAAGACTAGAATGGTGGAAGTTTTATCTCTGAGAAGATATGTGAGGCTATGCCTATTCGCAAGAAGATGAGTACAATGAGGCTCAATAGTATTTTTTACAACAAGCGTAGAATGCCAAGAACGCTTAGACATCCAAAAACTAACCCTATGTGCATGAAGTGCCAAATGTCATGTGGGCCCCCGTTTGTGTAAGTTAGTACAACAACCTCCCGGGGTCATAACTTTTGCATACGATCTTCGCTTAGGTGTGTGATAGCTCGCTGGAAAGGTATCGACGATGAGATTAATTTTGGTGGCTCAATCATACATTCAGCTATCATTGAGAACCCGGACTCAAAAATCCTTCGGCTTGGGCTCTCAAAATGGCCCCGAAAGTTAAAACCCCGCTAAAAATAGTAAATAATCAAAATTGCCGGGTGCCGCGTTTTGAGCCATCCGAAAGGTGGTAATACCAATATCCACCGACTTAATCACATCGTTAGGGAAGCAATGGTCTCCATTGGCGCTGAGTTCCCGGGAGAGAGGAAAACATTTGTTGAATCTGCATTTCGGTGAGTTGTTTGTCTTGTTGAGACGCCGCGCTGTTCGCTTTGTAGTTTAATTTTAACCCGTTGAGGTTGAGGTCGCTCAATGTCAGATGATGCATGAGGAGGACGGTGCATAAAGAGATTATTTTGTTCTTGTTGCAACCTTTATCTACCGTCATGGATAAAAGTTGCTTGGGGCAAGGCTATAGTGGTTGCAAAGTGGTCCTTTGTTCTCCTTTTAATCAGACATTGTGAAGAAGCCAATTTTACAAGAGGAGATACACTTTGCTAAACTTTTGTGGAATGCAGTATGAAATCACTTCCTCGATTTTGTAGGAGATGACCCCAAAGTAACAATGACACTACGGGCTTGAGACTCATAAAAAGCATGAAGTTTCCACATATATATACGGCTCAAGAGAACATCACAGATATTCAGTGGGGCAACATCACATAACAATTTCATTCTGGAAGGTTGAATGTCGCATGAAAAACGTACACCGCTGGCTGACGGAGATCCTCGCCCCGCCAAACCCCACGTTGTATGGTTGTGGGTGTGGTGTTGCTCTATTAATCCCAACTATTTTGACTTAATCTCCGCTTCAGATGAGGTTTAATTCGCTCACATCAACAACAATGGAGCGGTCCCCACCCGCGATTCAGAAATGAAAAATACGCCCTTCAAGATCTTATTGGTTCTTCCGCTGAACTGTCGCTGGTCGCTGACAATAGTAGTGGGCCTATACACGATCCGCCATTTGGGTCAAGATTTTCATAATCGATTCTCAATCGCCCCGGGCCCTTGTCTTTGATCTCTCGCCACCACGATCAAGCGGAGCGACATTCATCTGTTGTGCCGTGGCTTTTGTGAAGTCACACCATTTTCCTCGTATCCTTCTTGTCTCTCCTTCGCGATCCCTTTTTTCCGTCTTGACCTGCTGGAGACTGCTTGTTAGGGCCGCCTTTGTCATACTTCGTTGTTGCAGATTTGCGCATCCCCGCTTGTTTGCGCTTGAATTTCGCCAATTTTAATAAATACATCGGTATAAGCAACACCGAAAGGATGAGATGTCCAGAAAATCCATTTCTGTGTGAATGTATCTGCAGTATCTCTACCAGATGGCGAACCAAATGTCGCCGGAGTTCTTGATACCCAAATTTGGCGCGAAGGTGGAAGGTATCGGTGAACTTTAACCGCTGGCCCTCTCTTGCCGCAGTTGGTGGTCCATCCTTACGCAATTAGTCTCAGGTTGCCAAATAGGTAATATCGTCTCTTTTACCGCGATCAACAAAAATCCCATGGATCGGCTCAACCCATATATTCCAGGCTTCTCTGTGGATTTTTTTTCCTAGTAAGTTTCCCACCACCGTTTGACATGAGGGAGAGCTTTAAGTAGTGCTAAGGTGATATTTTCCCCATCGGAAAAATTGAAGAACAGAGAAATAAGCTTTTAGCAGAAGTTAACCATTTTTCTAGGGCTTTTGTATCCATCCGGCCTTCAAAAACACGAATATCAAAATTAACTTGTACCTTTGAAAGGCGAGGTGCCCCAAAGTGGCCACTTGATGAAGATGCTCGATGCTATCTAGCCGCTAAGGATGTAAGTAAAATTCCTCCATCATTTCAGTTCCTCTCGCTAAGCGTGAGAGCTTGTTTGAGCAACAAATTGATAGGATCGCCTATTCACAAGTTTTTCTTTTCTTCCACCATTGAGGCTCTTTTGGTGCAAGAGCGATTGTCTTTCAAGAGAGACAAGCTCGAGACCCAACTTGCTATACTCGACCTGTCGACATGCATCAAAACTATCAAGAGCAACCTCGCTTCCGGATACTGACCGATCCAAATTATTTTCTACTAAAATGAGACTTGAGATATAATAAAGAAATGCACGAGATATTACGAGGAGATTCAATAATATAACATAAATGTATCGTAGATGCAACCATAAACACAGATATACAGTAATACATGATTTCTATTAATGAAAGAAATGTACAGAGACTATAAAAATACAGAGTGAAAGACTCGCTAGAATGGTGGCAGCTTATCTCCGAGAAGAGATGTGACGGCTACTCTCATTTGCAAGAAGATAATTAGAATGAGGATTTGAAGGTCTTTTTACAATAAGCAGGGATGCCAAGAACTCTATACATCCAAAAACCTAACTCTAGGAGATGAAGCACCAAAAGTCATGTGGGCCCCGTTTGGGTAAGTGAGTACATCAACTTTCCGGGGTCGTAACATTTGCATATGATCTCCATTTCAGGCGTGTGATAGCTCGTTGGAAAGGTATCATCGAGGAGATTCATTTTGGGGGCTCAATCATGTTTTTGGTTATCATTGAGAATCTCGATCTCGAAAAACCTTCATTTGGGCCCTCAAAATGGCCCCGAAAGTTAAAACCTGTTAAAAATAGTAAATTGCCAAAATTGCTAGAAAATTGTTTTGAGCCATTTGGAAAAGGTGGGTGGCCACCAATATCCACCTGGATCAATCCTACCTCCTTAGGAAGCAATGGTCTCCATTGCGTTGAGTTCTCGGGGGAGAAGGAAAAGCATTTGTTGAATCTGCATCTTGGTGAGTTGGTTGTCTTGCTGGAGACGTCGCGCTACTCAGTTTGTGGAAGTCTATCACGAACCTGTTGAGGTTGAGGCTGTTCAACAAGTCGAGATGCATGAAAGGACGGTGTGCAGAAAGAATCTTTGCGCTTTGCTGCAACCTTGTCTACCTGCTTTTGTTGGATAGAAGTTGCTTGGGGCAAGGCTGTAGTGTTTGCAGTGTCCTTTTGTTCTCCTTTTGAACAGATTGTGAAGAAGCTGAATTTTGCGGTATGAGATACTACCTTGCGACACGTTTTAGGTGGAACAATTGTTGGAACTACCTCTAGTATTCTGTAGAGATGACCCCCCAAAGTAACAATGACACTACGGGGTCGAGACTCATAAACATCATGGTGTCTCCACATATATGATTGGCCCAAGAGAACGTCACAGACATTCAGTGGAGCAACATCACATAATACCTCATCCTTGAAGGGTTGGATGTCGTATGACAATCGACACTGTTGGTTGACATGGAGATCTCGTCTTTGCCGAAACCACCCAATGTTGTATGGTTGTAGGTGTGGTGTTGTCGACAATCCCAACTGTTTGATGACCTCTGTTGAGATGAGGTTTTTCTGGCTTCTGCTATCAACAATAAAATGTAGCGGGGTCCCTTTCACCCACATCTGTGAATGAAAAATGTGCTCCCCCTCTTCAGGATCTATTGATTCTTCTGGTTGAATTATTGCGGTCGCGACAATAGCAGTGGGGTCTGCGTCAATGATCTATCCTTTACCATTATTTTCAGAATCAGATTCTGAATCAGGGTTTGGCTCCTTGTCTTTGATCTTGGCCACCAATGACTATTTTGAGTGACATTCATCGGTGTTGTGCCAGGGGCTTTTGTGGAAATCACACAATTTTCCAGTGTCCTTCTTTTTCTTCCCATGACCCTTCTTTTCCTATGTCTTGGACTGGTTTTCGGGAGACTGTTTGTTAGGGTCGTCTTTGTCATACTTTGGTTGTTGCATATTTGCAGACACAAATTCTCGTTTGTTCTGGTGCTTAAATTTCTGCTCAATTTTAACAACATATCGATAAGCAGCACCGAGTGATGAGATGTCCAGAAAATCCATTTCAGTGTGGATGTATCTGTGTAGAGCCCCACGGTATTTCAAAACCAAATGTCGCTCGGAGTCTTTGATACTCATCTTGGTGCCTAAGGTATGGAATGTATTGGTGAACTTCGGAACTGCTTGGCCTCTCTCTTGCCGCGGTGTGGTCCATCTCATGTACTGGTCCTCATAGTTGCCAACAGGGTAATACTGTTCTTTTACCACATCCAAAAAAAAATCCCAAGTGGGATCGGCCCCATATATTCCATACTCCTCTGTGGAACTTTGCTCCCAGTAAGTTTCCCACCAATGTTTGACATGAGGGAGAGCTTTAAGGAGTGCGAAGGTGATCTTTTTTTTGTCGGAAAAATTGTGAACATAGAAATAACCTTCTAGTAGAGTTAACCATTTTTCTAGGGCTTTTGCATCTATCTGTCCTTCAAACACAGGAATATCAAAATTAACTTGTACCTTGAAAGGCGAGGTGCCTCCAAAGTGGTCACTTGATGAAGATGCGCCCGATGCTATCAACAGGTGTTTAAGGACGTGGACAAAATTCTCCATCATTTCGTCCCTTTGTCGCGTGAGAGCTTGCTCAAGCAACATATTGATAGGATCGTCTGCTTCGTCGTTTTTCTTTTCTTCTGCCATTAAGGGTTTCTTGGGTGTGCGAGAGCGATTGTCTTCAAGAGAGACAAGCTCAAGACCCAACTTGCTATACTCGGACCTCATCGGGGACATGCACTGAAAAAACGATCAAGATCAGCCTGCTCTGATACCACTGATCCAGATTATTTTCGGCACGAAATGAGATCGGAGATATAATAAATAAATGCACAGAGATATCGTAGATATTCAATAATATAACATAAATGTATCAGAGATGCAACCATAAACACAGATATACACTAATACACGATTTCTATTAATGAAAGAAATGTACAGAGACTGTAAAAATACAGAGTGAAAGACTTGCTAGAATGGTGGCAGCTTATCTCTGAGAAGAGATGTAACGGCTACTCTCATTCGCAAGAAGATGATTACAATGAGGCTCTGAAGGCCTTTTTACAATAAGTAGGAATGCCAAAAACCCTAGACATCCAAAAACCTAACTCTAGGAGATGAAGCGCCAAAAATCATGTGGGCCCCGTTTGGGTAAGTGAGTACATCAACTTCCCGGGGTCGTAACTTTTGCATACGATCTCCGTTTTAGGCGTGTGATAGCTCGTTGGAAAGGTATCGTCGAGGAGATTCATTTTGGGGTCTCAATCATTTCTTAGGCTATTATTGGGAACCTCGATCTCAAAAAACCTTCATTTGGGCTCTCAAAATGGCCCCAGAAGTTAAAACCTGCTAAAAATAGTAAATTGCCAGAAAATTGTTTTGAGCCATTTGGAAAAGGTGGGTGGCCACCGATATCCACCTGGATCAATATTTCAGATAGGAGATTGCATTTTGCTTCCAAAACAACTAGTTGTTGCTTCAATTCTACGAGAGACCCCATGATTTATGCTGTCTAGTTCGTGATTTGATGTTTTGACTCATGAATATTTGAAGAAACATTGAAAGTTGAGGACTTGGTGCAGTGAATGTGTTCCTCATAACTTTTGAGGACCTTGCAAATTTCTTGGAGTTCTCTAGAATCCATTAGTCACCCACTTTAACCAATAACTTATGCTGGTAAAAAGTGTTCCACATTGCTTGCAATCCCTCTCCCACACCACGTTTCTTGAGTCCTAAGAGTGTTCCTATGTCTTAGTTTCAAAAACTAGGAACACTTCCTTGTATTTAGATTGAATGATTGAAGATTTTCGAGAGGCATAGACATGGAGAATTCTTGTGAATTGAAGCTAAAACTTATGCCATCTTGAAGCCACCAAGTTCCACGTGATCTAATAGACTACTAAGGGGGATGATCCCCTGCAAACTTCCAATTAACCGATAAAATTCCAAACACCAACCATAAAAAATCAATGAAGTTTCTTACATGGTGAGAAGGCTTGTGATACCCCTTACGACTCTCAAATATCGATGCCATTATCCCACCACGATTTGGAGAAATAATAAAGCATTGGACATAAGCATGCAAATTCAAGGCATGTTGCATACGAAGGAGGGACTCATGTCCCTTCTCATAATTATTCAAATGCTAGGTGAAATGACCTAGATTACGAGCCATGCGACAAATTATGTGACCAGGGTTGCGTGCCATGTGATGGATTAATAACACTAAATGTGTCTTTGTACTCATCATTAATTAGGGGATGGTTTGATGATTAAGTGTGCCATTAACCATAAGTTCCTCTTCTTTTAGAGTTGATCCAAAATTAGAGGCATAGACATGGAGAATTCTTGTGAACTGAAGCTAAAAATGACACCATCCTGAAGCCACCAAGTTCCATGTGTTCTAATAGACCACTAAGGGGAGGCTCCCTTGCAAACTTCCAATCAACCAGTAAAATTCCAAACACCAACCATAAATCAATGAAGTTTCTTACTTGGTGAGAAGGCTTGTCATGCCCCTCACGACTCTCAAATATCGATGCCATTATCCCACCACGAGTTGGAGAAATAATAAAGCATTGGACATAATCATGCAAATTCAAGGCCCGTTGCATACAAAGGAGAGACTCGTGTCCCTTCTCATAACTATTCAAATGTTAGGTGAAATGACATGGATTACGAACAAATTATGTGACCAGGGTTGCGTGCCATGTGATGGATTAATAACACTAAATGTGTCTTTGTACTCATCATTAATTAAGGGATGGTTTGATGATTAAGTGTGCCATTAACCATACAATCCTCTTCTTTTAGAGTCGATCCAAAATTAGCCCACCGATTTGCTTCACTATTATTCTCTCGCAAAACGTGGTAATATTTGATATTGATGAAGGAGCTCGCCCTTTATTTACGTTGTTCAAGTATTAAGGCTAAATAATTGTCTCCCTCTGAATTATAAACCAAATTATTTATTGCACACCGATATCTTTAACTATTTTCAATCCCTACGACAACTACCTCAACACATGCTTCATTGTTTTTTCCAAGAGAAAATTACTCCAATTTATATAAAGTATAAATTTTTTACAATGTAGAGCAGCCAGCAAATGCCGAAGCGCTGTAAAACCCCCCCATAGGGAGAGACCAATTCAAGCAAAAACAGTCAATCAGGAGCAGCAGAAAAGAGGAGGTATTAAAAAACAGCAAGTAAGGCCCCCACAGAAACCACCAACAGCGAATGAAAAAAGAAAGGCAACCCACATCATTCAAAAACGTTTAATGATGTGATAGGACTCTCTATCCCACTATCTCTATGGAAAACCGAGAGTCTGCCCACTGCCTCCTTTAAAGCCCTTTTTGAGAGGGCATCCGCCTCTCTATTTTGAGATCTTGGGATATGATGAAAGTTGATGTCGGCGAAAGTTTTGGACAGCTCCATCGTTTTAATCTTCCAGCTATCATTATGGACTGATTGGAGCTTGGACTTATGAGAAATCCAATCAATGATAATGCGAGAATCACCAAGGACCTGAAGGTGATTTATGGACCAGCAGGAGGCAAGAAAGAGGGCATCCCATAAGCCCAAAAGTTCAGCTTTATTATTAGTGCCTTCACCGCAATTTAAGAACCACATTGTAATCCTAGAAGGGTGGGTTTTGAAGAAACCCCCCGCACCACAACAGCCACCATTGGACATAGCAGCACCATCGAAGCATGCTACTGTGTAGCCATCCAACATATTTAAATCGCAGACTTTAAATTTTGGAAGCAATTGCAAAGGCTGTTTCCAATTGAAGGAGATCAATACCTTTTGAATCACCACTTGCAGAGAAGGGGGACTGGAGTCAAAGGTGGCACGATTACGGGCCTTCCAAATTTGCCAGGAAACAAGAGCCGGTAATGTCTTTGGAGCCGATGATTGAGCCAGCCATCTAGTATAACAATTTGTGAGGGAGGTGCCGCTCCAAGTTGAATGCAGTGAAAGGTGAATGAGCACATGTGACCAAACCAACTAAGTGAAAGAACAATTTACCAGTAAATGATGTATATCTTCGGTCTCTCTGCAACAGAGGAGGCAGATACCCGGCCCCTCCCAACCCCTCCGTCGTAACAAGTCCCAGGTAAGAGTTTTTCCCTTTCCAACGAGCCAAAAGAATAACTTAATCTTCAGTGGGATCTCCCAACGCCAAATATGAGTGAACCACGAGCTATCCAGTACAAAATAACGCTGATTGAGTAGTGCATTATAAAGGTTCTTGACTGTAAAATTACCCGTAGCATCTCCCCCGGCCCAACTTAGAGTATCCGAACAAGGGGAGAGAGAGACTCCAGCTTCTTTGAGGGCAGAGGTGTAGTGGTCCCACTCCATCGTTGTCTGGTTACTTAGTTGTAAATCTCCACTGTCCAGCCAATGATCAGGAAGGGCGCGACACCCTGGATGAATTTTAACCTGTGCAAGAAATTTTATATTTTGTTGCCGGAGATGAGACCGCAGCTCGGAGGAAAGGAGGGACCGGTCGCCCAAGCCAAGAATTTTGTCATCACCTATACGAATCTCAGTCCCATCTCCTGGGTTCCATACAAGCCAATGAAGAATAACTGGAATAGAAGAAACCAATCTTTTCCAGAAGGGAGAAGACTTTCTCATCTGAAAAGCGGGCTTACGGATCCATCTAGCAAGCGGTAAGGATCCCAAATATTTGTCTGCAATAATCCGATGCCAGATATTGTCAATGGAGGCTGCTCTCCAAAAGGAATTTGCTAGGAGAGCCGAATTGAACAAGGGCAAGTTCATGAGCCCCCAACCCCCAAATTTCCTAGGTTTTGACAGTTCGGCCCAGTTGCACAGGTGAAAGCGAAAGTGACCAGGTTGACTATTCCATAGAAAATTAGAGATGAGTCTCCGTAAAAGTATAAAGATCTTGTTTGGTATTTTTTCTAGTGACATCTAGAAAACATGAAGACTTTCCAGAATCGACTTAATCAGGATGTAACGGCCCCCCAGGGACAACCATTTGTTACACCAAAAATTTATCCTTCTTTCTAAATGAGCCACCAGCCCTTTCCAATCATCCAGGGTGGATGTACCCAATTTCAACTAAAATCCGAGATACCTGAAGTCATCACTCAGGTTTACAAAGGTGTATGGAACTGAATCCTTGAGAATGAGCAGTTCAGCATCCGAAAGACCCCAGTGATGGACCGATGATTTGGAGAAATTTATGGATAAACCAGAGACGGAACAGAACTGCTGCAGTACCTCGAGGATAACCAACCACTCCGATAAATCTGCCTTTGATAAGAGAAGAACGTCATCCATGAATAAGAGATGTAGTAATTTTATAAATTTTGAGACCTTTATGCCAGAGATGAGTTGCTCAGAGAGTTTTTGTTTTGAGAAGAAGGCTGAGACCTTCCATAATCAGTATAAAGAGATAAGGGGAGAGAGGGCATCCCTGGCGGAGCCCCCTCTCACCTTTGAAGAAACCGGATGCCTCACCATTTATCAGTACAACAAAGTTAGCACTAGAGACACAAGACATGATCCAATTGATGAGCAAATCACCAAAACCAGCTGAGAAAAGAATCAATCTCAGGAACTCCCAATCAATACAATCAAACACTTGTTTGAGATCTAATTTCATAACCAGAGCTTTTTGTTTATACTTTTTGATACTGTGGATACCTTCATGTGCAGCTCCAATCGCATCCTGTATCCTTCTGCCCCTTAAGAAACCCAACTGCTCTGCTGAGAGCCTCCTCTTTAGGAATGGCTTGATCCGATTTGAATTGACCTTTGAAATTAGCTTGTAAATGAGGTTGCAGAGGGAGATCGGACGAAAGTCACTGTAGGAGAGCGGATTACTTTCTTTCGGAATCAATACTAAAAATGTTGAATTGAGACTACCCACAATCTTGCCAGTGATACGGGAGTCCTCCACCATCTGTAGGAGATCCAGACCAACCAGATCGAAAAAGAAACAAAAGAATTCAGTCGTCCAGCCATCAGGCCCGGGACTTCTTTCCGAATTGAATTTAACCAAAATTTGTTTTATCTCAGACAGGGTAACAGGTTTGTAGAGGTCGGTTGCCTCTACCGCAGAGACAAATCTGGGAAAGAGACTGGCCGTGGACACCATCCCCCGAAGATCAAGGTTGTTGGATTTTTTATATAGTTGACTGAAATGTGAAACGGCTTCATCCTGGAGGGCCCTCTGACCGCTAATGATTTCGTCTCCACTTCCTTTTATCGACCATATTATCTTTTTAGCTCTGTTGTAGCTGGCCACATGATGGAAAAAATTAGAGTTTGTATCACCGCATTTTAACCAAGTCTCACGGCTTTGTAGTCTCCTGCGGTTTTCCTCCGAAAGAAGTAGGGAGGCTCTCTTTGTTTCCAACTGTTTTAGAGTGGCCGACTTCTCCAGAGTCAACGCGGCAATGGAAGAGGAGTGGATAAGATGAGTAATATCCGATTCCAGCTTGTTTAAACTTGATTTCTGCACTGCTCTTAATTCGTGATACCAATCCCTCGATTTAGATTTGAGAGCTTTTAGTTTCCACACAAGGCGCCTTTGAGGATTTTCTTCGGATTGAAAGCAAGGATCCCTCCACACCAAGTGAACCAAATCGGAGTAAGCCTCGGACGTAAGCCAGTGGTGGTTAAACTTAAAAGGTGGAGAAGGTTGTAGCGTTGGAAGCCTCAACTGAAGAAGGACAGGCGCATGGTCAGACACAAATGGAAACTCAACCCAAGATGATGGAAAACTCGACGAGGATACGATACTCTCAGCAACCAGGAAGCGGTCTAGTCTCCTGGCAATAACAGCAGGTCCAGTCCTCCCATTTCTCCAAGTTGGAGTAAGTCGACACGGCCGAATATCAATCAGGTTATTTGTATCAAAAATCCTTTTGAAGAGAGCTTCCGAAGGACCTGGCAGGAAGGCACCTCCCCAATTTTCGTCTGCTGAAAGTATTAAATTAAGATCTCCACCAATAATGAGGTTTGGAATGGAGAGAAGACCGATAGAATCGAGATTAGACCAAAAACTCTGTTTATCTACACAGGGCCCATACAAATTTAATAAAGCAACATCCTGCTTGGAAGCCAAACAACGGCCGAGGATCAGGATACCTCCACTAGAAAGGTAGGTTCTGAAGTTGTAAAGGCTGGGATCCCAAGCCACCAACAGACCTCCGGAAGATCCAATAGAATTTGCTGCTGCCGAGACCCACGAAGGGCGAAATAAATGCACAAAATCTCTGGCTTTATGGTCGGTCGAGAGGGTTTCCTAGAGAAATAAGATATCAGGCTTTGAGCTCTCTAATAATCCTCTGAAGGAGGCTGACTTGAGGGTACCTCCAATCCCTCTTATGTTCAATGAGAGTATTAACATTACTTTGAGCGAGACAAAGCTTTCGTTGCTCTAAGGGCTTTGCTGTCGAGGGTAGAAGGAGCTGGATCCGAATGCTGCAGGTTCATATTCTCCTTTTTTTTTCTGGAACTTCTGGTCTGGAGGGGGGAGATTTCCGAACTGATTCCACGTGACCAGGCATATGACTTGGTCCCCGAGTCTAATGGAATGGAGGATGAGGTACCAACCTCAGAACTAGGCAAGAAGAGATCCTTACCACGGTACACCGGGAGATGAACTGTATTTGCCGGAAGAATAGAAGATGGTGTTGATAAATTTGTATCCGCCAATGAAGTAGCACCCACCTGCTCTGACTGTAAGGAACCGGAGAGCCCCGAATGTAGAGTCGATGAATTTATCTCCTCCAAAAGACTATCGACCAGCTGCTCGGACTGACTGTATCCAGGAAGTTCCGAAGAGGTAGGAACCAAATCCAGAAGGGAGAGAGGGGTGCTTGTGTGTACAGTCTGAGGAGAGGAGGATAGCGGGTTCGGATGGGGAGCAACGTTAGAATGGTTCGCATCAATTACAGGATTTGGGAGGGAGGCCGAGACAGCAGGGAGAGAGGAGTCAGGTAGAGAAAACTGCTCGGCTTCTGGATAGGGAGGCGATGAACTAGTGTTAGGAGTGAGCCATGTGTATTTATCGATGGATTCTTTTTCTGACAAAGTGAGAGAAGAGTAGAGAACTGGGCAGAGATGGAGTATAATGGACCGCGGAGAGGCCTCAACAGAATGATCTGGAAGAGTGGGAGTGGCAAAAGGAACTTCCAGATGATCTAGCGCAGGATCTGTAGTAGGGTATTCCGGCGGGTTGAGGTAGAGTTCAGAGTCTTCCGAAGTGTCTAGAGAGGGCTTACCGGGACAGGATCTACGAAGATGACTGGTTTCCCGGTAGAGATTACACCGAAATGGGATCCCGAGGTAGTCCAGCTTCTGGAGCATCTTTCGCCCCCTCCAGTCAATCACCAAGGTTTCAGACATACCTTTAGTAATATCTATTTCAACCAGTACTTTGCCCAATGTCCTCAGAGAACTGTTGAGTGACTGTATGTCTAGAGCTATAAATTTTCCTAAAGAGTTACCGATAGCTGTCAGGGCCCCTACATTCCAGAGGTGTAGTGGGAGTCCCGGAAGAAGCACCCAAAGATGTCTGTGTGTAAAATAATCGGTATCTGGATTAAAAGACAACTTCCAGTGCTTGAGCATGAGGCTACTACCGTCGAATGGCCAGTGGGAGGACAATAAAAGAGTTGCATCAATCGGAGAATTACAGTGAAAACATAACCAACCTTTTTTAGGTATTGCACCACCGGCGAGTAACCAAGGAGAGGGAACCAAGATTTCTCAATCCATTCCTCCAGTGGCTGTGGATTCAAACTCTTATAAGAGACCCTGCCGACCAGGGCGCATGTTGACATTTTGCACAGGTCCTCCAGACCCACACCGTCACCCAGCACCAGTCGAGCCGACTTTCTTTTTGATTTCCAAACTTTTCGACTATTTCGTCTATCTGCCGATATTTGGGTAGGAGGAGGGACAGAGGAGGCTGGGATGGATCTGTCGGATGCTGGTGGAGTAAACTCTGGAGGGAAAGACTGTTCAACAGGGGATACAGCAGGAGTAGGGTGAGTTTTTGAAAAAGGGGAAATGGAGGGAAAATGCTGTCTGTTCGAAATGAGTGCATCCACCTTTTCAAAGAGTCCTTCCTGACTCCAGTAGGGATCATCGGAAGATACCACCAGTGGATCAGTCTGTGAGTCCATTGTGGGGATTCAGGCGACCCACCGTTTTCCACTAAAAAAAGGCAGAATGTGATGGAAGAAAAGTAGGTGGGCCAGATGAGTTGAAAAGGAGAGGTCTCGGGTAGATACAACTGCAGAAAAAGGAGGAGACAGACCGGGATTGGTTTCAAAATGTCAGATGATTGAGCAAGAAGACAAATCAGGGATAATAACCGGGAAGACAGTAGTGCGGCATCAGAGGCAGAGCTGCGCTGCGAGAAAGGTGGAGCACGCAGTCACCCTTCTCTAGAAGTACACTATATCACTCTAGGACTTGAGGCGATCTAATGAAAGGAGAATATGATGGCCTGGATCACCTGGTTTACCTGGGTCCTCCATGCTTGCTCGTTCTCGTGATGTTTCGATGACACATGCTTCATTATTGAAAACAATACCAAGCCCGAAGCATTTATTATCCCTTCAAGGTCCATAATGACCCCCCACTAGTAGATAGATTGATATTGATTCCTCATATTAAAGTCATTTTCAATTATTTTAAAGAATGCTTCGATGTTTTCTTATGACAAAGATATATTTTTGAAAATTTTAATTTTTCCTTCTATGAGTAATAAACATTGTTCCATTTATCGATGACACTTCGCCATTCCATTTACCATTTAGCGAAATTTTCTATTGGATTTCCCGTTGAATGATCCAAGCAATGTTATTAATAATTCCATCTGTAAATACCTCAAAGACAATCCTCGTCAACTTATTCGTAGCCATCGATAAGAAATTATGGACGGTGCACATGAAACGATCCCGCTGCAACGGATCGAGACCTCTGTTCCGTCGATGGGAGACACGTGGAGAAAGAATGACCATCAGATGGAGACGCGGCATTCTACTTTGACTATATGTACTCTTTACTGGGTAGAAATCATTTCAAACTCATTATTCGTCGAGAGCAGCACACCAGTCAGCTACTGAGATTCGAACTCCAGATCTACCCAGATTTTCAACAGTAAAGATGTCCGGACGTGGAAAGGGAGGCAAGGGTTTGGGTAAGGGGGGTGCGAAGAGGCACAGGAAGGTTTTGCGGGATAACAT
>SNQJ01S0074473.1:15731-27743 GCA_010110895.2 Picea sitchensis
ATTCGTCGAGAGCAGCACACCAGTCAGCTACTGAGATTCGAACTCCAGATCTACCCAGATTTTCAACAGTAAAGATGTCCGGACGTGGAAAGGGAGGCAAGGGTTTGGGTAAGGGGGGTGCGAAGAGGCACAGGAAGGTTTTGCGGGATAACATTCAGGGCATTACAAAGCCGGCTATCAGGCGTCTTGCCAGAAGAGGAGGCGTCAAGCGTATTAGCGGTCTCATCTATGAAGAAACGAGAGGTGTGTTGAAGATATTTCTCGAGAATGTCATCAGGGACGCTGTCACATACACAGAGCACGCCAGGAGAAAGACTGTCACAGCCATGGACGTTGTTTACGCCTTGAAGAGACAGGGCCGAACTCTCTACGGGTTTGGAGGTTAAGAAGGAGGGAGGATGCCTCTTTCAGTCATTTCATTGCATATTTTGATGGTGTCTCTAGATACCACTTTTTCGACCTTTTGGGAACTAGTAAGCTTGTTAGCACTGATAGCATCCTGAATTGTTGCTTCAAGCATTTGTTTTGTGGTAGTTTTTATATTTTCAGTTTTGTTTAGGGGTTTTGATTCAAATCGGGGTTGCAAGGGAAGAACTTTTTAGCATCTTTGTGTTAGGGAGCTTATATGGTGTATGCTGCATAATGTGGTATGGATCTTTATGATTTGTGGTATTTGCAATGTATATATCCTACGTGTTCTTAGAAAGGACGCGGAATACAATTGTGCACGGGCCGTATTGTAATTAATGTTGTTATGTGATTATTTACATCCGTTTATTTTTCAAGGTCTTGTTAATATTTTTCTCACCCCGCCTATTCTTCACTCTGTAAGCAAATCGTGAGCTTGCTCTGATCCGTCAGGGCAGTTTCAATTAAGCGAGATCTCACTGTGGAAAATAACAATTTCTCCTCTCCACTACTTTGGATAGACTCAGCTGATAGAGCAGCAGGCAACGAGTGGGGTAAAGGATGTCACAAGTGACAAGTGGAATACGAGTGGGGTAAAGGATGTCACAAGTGACCAGTGGAATTTGAGTGGATTTAAGCTAATTTAGGTTGGGGATAGCAATTTCAGTTTTCTCTAGCTAAGTCCATGGTTTAATAACTTTTCCCTTTACCACCTGAGCTGAGCTAAACCGAAGTGACATTTCATTAGTCTTGTTCTTGTATTTTTTGTCAATTTAAAAATTAATATCTAAAACTTCCTAATACGTTTGGTAAAAATGAAATCTCGTAACAGCTGGTAAAAATGAAATCTTGTAACTCCCGAACCACTTAAGCTAATTATGGTCAATTAAACTCTATCGATAATTCTCCTAAAATAAAATATATGTTTCATTAGTAAATCCAACTCTTTATTAGTGTGTTCCCTCTTGCTTCAGGCAGCAGCAAAGGAAAATGAAACCTAAATGGTAGGGAGGGGAATGAAATATACCAGGTTCTATCCAGAGAGAAGGTTTTGACCGCCATTAATTGATGCAGCTGTAGGATGAAATGAAGTGCCGTCATTCTTGGCTGAATGACCTGACTGTGCTTTCCTTTTTGCTTTAAGCTCATAACCACTAACTGTCTCAAACACTGAGCTTGCTTGTACTTAACTTGAGTTGGGCAATTGTGATCATCATCAATTTCTGCAGATTGTTTTAATTCTTTTTCAAAATGTATGCTTTTTCAGAAAAATTGATATTGCAGAAATTGTTTTAATTCTTTTTCAAAATGTATGCTTTTCAGAAAATTTGATATTAAGTGTGAAATCAGAATATACATCCCGATTGGAAAAAATGCATTTAAGTGTGAGAATATACATCCCTCATGGAAAAAGTGCATTTAAGTGTGAGAATATACATCCCTCGTGGAAAAAGTGCATTTAAGTGTGAAATCAGAATATACATCCCTTATAGAAAAAGTGCTTTGTCATCATGAATTTCATCAAACCTGTATCTACTTATGATTACTCGTATCCCTAGTTTCAAGAATGTAACCTTGAAAGATAAAAAAAGATTCTATTTGGTCTACTAATCTAACAAAACACAGACATGAAAAAAAGACAGGTATCTCATTTCTCCTATCAACTTTTTGAATTAATTTAGAAAATATTCCGGGATAGAAATTTGGGCCCTTCTCTAAATTCCTGTACCAGATAAGGACCCCTCCTGCAGCGATATCAGCTTTTTGATTAAATTTGGAAAACATTCCGGATAGAAATTTGTGCCCTTCTCTAAATTCCTGTGCAGATAAGGACCTCTCCTGCAACGACGGCGTCTTTAGATCACTGATCAGCTCTTGTGTTGTATTCCGTAGATATCATTGAATTGCTATTTTACAATAGAGTCTGATTTATTATTGAAGCTTAATTTAATATTGTTAATTTTGAAGTTTTGAAGGTTAACTCAATTGGTATAGAGTCAGATGTGAGTTTATTATGCTTATTATTGATCATGGGTTTGATTTCCTTGATTCTTTTGGGATGAGGATCTGTAATCAGGGCTGATGATTTACTTTACTTACTATCTATGGATCATGAGGTATTTAAAAAGTTTCTTCAAGTACATATTCCTTGAAAAATATTATTAATTTTGCATTTACTATTAAGCTAGTCCATTAGAATTTTAGAGTCATTGAAAACTTACAATTGTCAGATATCCAGCAAAATCCAAATTTAGTTTTATTGTTAATCCAAATATTCAAAGAGCATAAAATTTAGTTTTATTGTTAATTTCTTGACCTGCAACCATATTTCATGAGCAAATAATGGGAAGTCTCTAAGAACAGGAATAGCGCCTGCTCTGCATATTGTTTAGGGCACTTTGACAAGTCCCATTGAAGAATCCCCATGTTTTTTTTTATGATCAATACAATGTTTCTTTCAAATTCTTGGAGGGTTCTTGTAAGGGCTTCCAGCTACCCTTTAAAGATGACTTAATTTTATGTGCCATTTGAGCTGGATTCATATCCAAGGTTTTGGAAATCATGCTGTTTCCTGAGAGTAAAATTCATTAAATCACAAGAATATCTATGTTTTCAGCAAGAACATCTTTAAAAATAGTCAAAGTCGGGTGATCCCATTTGTTTGTTCCAAGTAAGATTTTTAATACTCGAATATCTATGTTTTCAGCGAGAACATCTTTAAAAATAGACAATCTGTCAAAGTCGGGTGATCCTATTTGTTTGTTCCAAGTAAGATTTTTAATACTCCATGCCAAAAATAGTCAAAGTCGGGTGATCCCATTTGTTTGTTCCAAGTAAGATTTTTAATACTCGAATATCTATGTTTTCAGCGAGAACATCTTTAAAAATGGACAATCTGTCAAAGTCGGGTGATCCTATTTGTTTGTTCCAAGTAAGATTTTTAATACTCCATGCCAAACAGGTCTTGGAGAAAGATCAGGAAACAAATATAGTCTATTGTTTCTTTACTACCTTTGCATAGGATGCTCTTGCCAGGTCTGTGCCAATTCTTTTTTGGGCATTGTTCAATGTAAGTGATTTATTTGCTAATGCAAGTCATTGATAACTTTTGGATTGGAAAAGACTTTCTAGTTTTCACATTATTTTTCACCACTACTCTTTTTAACTGAAATTCCTCTATTTCTAAACTCTTTTTAATTGAAGTTCCTCTATTTCTGTTGACTAACCCACTTTGGCTGTGTAGTCTCTTGTTCCTTTCTTTTTTAGACCATTTAATTTAATCCTCTTGATTTGTAAGTTTAATAACACTATGCTTTAACAAATTTATATAATGGCCCCATTTCTCTGCATTTGCTCCTTGCAGCTTTAATGTTTCTGTTAATACCTCTTTCAGTGAAAAGATCCCCAATGTATGCAAATTATTTATGAAACTTTTTTGATAAGTTATATTTACCCTTTACAACACCCAATCCAATATTAGTCGATATTGCTTTAGGAATGAGTACATAGAAAGTTAAAACACTTTCTGGATTTTAGTCAATACTCCTTTTGGAATATGAACAATGGACATCTAATATGCAGAAATACTCTTTGAAATGTTTGCTTTTATTTTATCTTACAATCACAATGGATTGTTGTATTTGTAAACATTGCATTTTATTTGAAAATCCAGATACTTCATACCTTCATCCATTTCCACATAACCCACAGGCAACAAGTTTAACATTTGTAATTTTTCATCTACTTCATTAAACATCATTAATGATTTTGACATGTTAACTTCTATTTCTGATACTTTATAATACATGTCCCAAACCTGCTTAATGCTTTTCAGTTTTTTGATTATGGCTTGTTCAGAAATCCATGTCATATCTCGCTTTTTGCATCTTTGATCAACATGCTTAATTCTTCAATTATTAATAAGAATAAAAAGAAGGATAAGGGACAATTTCTGATACTTTATAATACATGTCCAAAACCTCCTTAATGCATCTTTAATCAACATGCTTACTTCTTTAATTATTAATAAAAAATAAAAAAAAGGATAAGGGCCATTCTTGTGAGTCTTTCTGAAACATTGGAAAACCCCAGTGGAGAACCAATTATGAAAATAGTATAAAAGACTGATATGAAACACTCCATGATCCAATTAGCAATCTGCAGATTTAACCTTACATGAAGAAGATGCAACTTAAGTATACTCAGTTTACTTTGGTCATATGCCTTCGCTAAATCAATTTTCTTCACATCTGCTAAATATTTCTCCAACTTTTATTATGTGCATTTCTTTAAATGCATACCTATTATTATAATTGAATTCTAAATTAAATATACAGATCTAAAGTTTGATAGTAGTTTTAAATTTATTATTTTGTTTAATGTGAATATTATTTATTTATTTATTTGTTTTTTAAATTGGGGTTGGAAAATATTTGTATTATAATAATAATGATTTGTTTTTAAGGTTATGGTCAAGTCAGACATCAAATTGATGTATAATTCTTGTTTGTAGGACAAGGGACTCATGTGCAATGATTTTATTACTAAAGTTTATAGAGGTATATATACCCTACCTTCTTTTGGATTTGAACTTGTGACCCTACCTTTTTTTGGATTTGAACTTGTGACTTTTAAAGAGGAAACATGTGTTTTTTCACCATTAGACCCATTAAAGTTGTTAATATGTGATAAAAAATAACCAAAGTTATAAAAATAATAGGCTTCTTGTTTCAAAAAAACTCAGTGCTGTATCATTAGATTTCCCTTCTTATCATCTAACCCTTTCATTCTCATTCTTATTGTTGCTATATAAATATTAACAATTATAAATTATAAAGCTTGTAAAAACATTCAAAATACATATAGATTTGTTACCCATATTTACCTCCATATGCCTCCCCACATCGATGGTAGTGGATAAGCCTTGATTAAGGGTGTATCCCTTTATTTGATTGTTTGTTGCACCCAAATATATACAGAGCCCTGATTTCCCAAATAACCCTTCCCACCCTTGCAAGTCAAGTTTATTATCATATGTCAAGTCGAGGGCTTGATTAAATAGCAGGGTTAGAGTTCGAAACGGTTAGAAGTTTACCCTTATACTACAAATTAACCAACCGATTTAGAATTTGAAGGCATATTTCAATCGATAGTTTTGACCAAATACAAAAATGTTACTATTAAATTTTTATTGCTTATTGCTTTTTCATAATGTATATAAAGGTTGTATTGAGTTTATTATTGGAAGAATAATGTGCTATGTTTGGAAGTGGGCAACTTTGCAGAAATGGTTTTTATTCCGCACAATGCCATTATTTTTATTTTTATACGAATATTTAAATCTGGAGAATGTTACCTTCTTGATTAAAGATTTAACTTTTTTCAAAGTATAAATTGGATTTAAAAAAAATGATACAACGGGAGATTGTGATGGATATCTTGATTTAACTTTTTTCAGAGTATAAATTGGATTTAAAAAAAATGATACAACGGGAGATTGTGATGGATATCTTTTGGACATTTTATATATATATATATATATATTTTTGTTCTTTTGTGAAAAGTGTAATTTTATTTTTATTTTTATTTTTTGTTTTTGTTTGTTTATTCAATATTTTGGTTAATGATTTATTTATTATTAAATTAATTTTTGTGTTTTCATACAGATTTACTATTATTTTATTAGAATCAAGTGTTATTTTCATATTACAAAAAGGTTTATATTTTCTATAGATTGCTAGTGATACTCAGAGTCAAGATAGTTGTATTATACTATATGCAATTTTCATACATAATTGCTTTTGTCATCTGTCAATTGCTTACCTATCAAAAACTTTTCTTCAAAAAAGAAATTATAAGCCTTTCTTCTAGTATTTAGTTACATTGTAATGTAACATTTAAAAAATCAAAAAATGATATGTATTTACAACATTTTTTTTGAAGATCTCATAAAAAACCAATCCAGGGGGTTGTCCAAAGCTTTTTTGGTTAGTTGATTTGCCATTGTATTGAATTCTCTATGTATATGCATGAAGTGAATGTCTACAAACCCTGCTTTTAAGCATCTTATTTGTTCTTTTCAGTTGTGTATATAGATCAGGTTTATATTTGAACAATCATTAGTCCAGTCAATAGTCACTTTGGAGTGTCCAGCAGTTATCAAATTTCTTATGGATAGTCTGTGTGCAAGGAAAAGAAGCCTCCAGAAACTCAATTTCTGCTTTCATATTATTACTTTTACTTCTTGCAAAGAGTGCTCTATAACTATGATCAGAACTTAATTTTATAAATATTCCAGCACCACAGTTTTCATTTACAGCAGCACCATCAAAAAAGCCTATTGTTTTTTCATCAGAATAGATTGGGTTGAGGATAAAATCCACTTTGTTCACTTCTTCTGTTCCTTTAAGTTCTTTAATATCAAGTAGAATCCAGGTAATTGCTTGATAATCCTGTTTGCCAATTCTCAAATAGAATCTTGTTTCTATACTTTCAGATTCTCCAACTAACCAGAAAGGGGATATTTTTCAACCTTGGGTAATTTGTAAACCAATGTAGTAGATTTCCTTCCAGAGTAGAATGCTTCTAGGCATTTGAAAACTTGAGGGAGTATAAAATTTCTTTCCATATGTATTGTGTGTATTCACAATGAATGAACATGTGATTTGTTGTCTCATCATCCTTGAGATAAAGACTACAAATAGCAGGTCCAATGCCTCCCTTTTTTCTAAAATTTGCACCAGTGAGGATACAGTCCTTCAAACATTAACCACATGAAACAGATAATTTTGCTTGGTATTTTAATTCTCCAAATAGTTTTATAACACCAAACACAAAACATCATTATGTGAAATACTAGCAATGTATTGATATGCTAGATTTGCAGTAACTGTTCCAAAAGCCCTGTTCCATAACCAAACAATTTTGTCATTTAAGTTATTTAGAGAAATTCTGCTGCTCTTCAAATTTGTTACTGTAGCTGTTCCATTCATCTGACAGAGCTCCTGATAAGCCTAGCTGGTTGGCAGTTATTGAAATTGGAGAAGTGTTGTTTGAGTTTGATAACGCTGGTTGTGCAATGGAAAAAATACGTTGATTCTTGAGGCACTGAATTAAGGGTGCTGAAAATTTATAGGATGAATTATCTCCTATAAAACAAATCCTTACCAATTATAACTTGATTACTGCTCCCTATTTGCCAAGCTAGTCATTGTTTAATGATATGAAAAGAGCACATAAATTTTTTCCAAATTATAGAGGCATTAGAGAACTTGAAATTTCCTTTTCGGATCCAAAAAATCAAGTCGACTCCTTATAAGTATTTGCCTATGAAAATTTGGTTCCATAGACTATTTCCAAATATCCCTCTCCAACAAAATTTAGCAGGACTATTTCCAAATATCCCTCTCCAACAAAATTTAGCAGCTAATGAGTCGGCAATCCAAAAAAATGTTACTAATACCCAACCACCAAATTCTCTAAGAATGGCTATTTCATATAAATTAGTTTAGATTCATTTAAATAAATTTAGATTTAGATTTAATGTAACTTTAAATATATCACCTATTGCCTGTTGCAGGGGATAAAAGTATTTTTGAGATTTTATTTTTTTGGAGGGAATTGTTTCTGATTTATTTTGATATATATATTTTTTAAGAGAATTGTTTCTGTTTTATTTTGATATATTTTTTAATAGTAACAAAACATTGTATAATTTAGTTATAATAAAAGTATTTTAAATTGATGTAATCATATTTATTAAATATAACTAGATATTTTAAGATACTGAATTTATTTATGCTAAAAGTAATACTTTTTACATAATCTATAATTATAATTTCAATAAACATTATTAAATTGAATTCTAATGTTACAATAATAACATAAATTGAATTTAAATTTACATATTAAAAGAATGTACACATTTATTTTTTGATTTTAGTTTTATGTGAAAATTGTAATATATAAAATTATATAAACTTTATCACTTTTTATAAACTCATGTTATTAGTTCTTGCCAATGGAAAGTGGGTGACTCTGCAACTGACATGTTATTAGTTCTTGCCAATGGAAAGTTAGTTCTTGCCAATGGAAAGTGGGTGACTCTGCAACTGACTTGGATACATTGGAAAGTGGATGATTGGTTTTCCAAGAAGATGATTTAACTACAACCGTAGATGATTTAAGCTCCTCAAAGAGTGATGACAATTTTGTAAAAATTCACAAATCTACACTTGTATCCACATTCCTACAATAGTAGATGATTAAAACTCAAAGAGTGATGACAATTTTGTAAAAATTCACAAATCTACACTTGTATCCACATTCCTACAATAGTAGATGATTAAAACTCAAAAGAGTGAGGACATTTTTGTAAAAATTTGCAAATCTTTATTTGTATCCACGTTTATTTTGGCTGTAAAATTAGTCATTTAGGGAGGGAGAATTACAAAATAATGGAACAGATTTTAATGACACTATCAAATTTTGCAAAATATAACTGATAAATTTCTTAATTATTTATTGTTAAAATCCAATTAATGAAAAATAAATATGAATATTGTAAAGTACAAATGATAAGTTTATTATTTGTTTAAAATAAATGGATATTATCTTTAAGTCTAGACTATTTACTAGAATAAAAAATATATTTTTTGGTAATTTTATACCAACTTTTTCTCCTATTTATAAGTCCCTCAAATTAAGGAGTATAATTTTCATATGCAAATCAAAGTGCTTTGAGTTTGTGTTAGTTTAGTTTATATTATGAATTTTTATAAAGTTTTTCAATGCTTAAAAAACAATTTATTTTAATATGTTTTTTGATTTTTTTTTTTTTTTTAATTAATCAAAGAGGTTGTTAATGGATCATAAATATTTGAGAGTGCAACTTATTTTTAAAATATAAAAAGAAAATTAAAAATATTTAATATGAAATTTCTAAAAGTTTTATGTGGTAATTATTACATCATATTATTGTAAATTTTTGTTTAGTTCAAAAAAAGGCTGTTATAGTTTTCTATATGATGTTTTGATTTTGATGTGACTAATTTTATATATATTTTTTATTTTAATGTTTTTGTGAGAATAACTATTTATTGGTCTGACAAATTCTATAATTGTTTTTAGTTTTTATGATTTTTCATTTATTTTCTTAGTCTCTATGTTCAACCTAGAATCTTGCTTATTTATTTATTACATTGGCGTAAGGTTTGAGGTAAACTATCAAAAAACAAAATTTAGGATGAAACTAGGGGAAACAAACAATTTAGTACCTTAGAGTTTTTTTTTTTTTTTTGGTTCATTTAGCTATTCTTTAATAATATACAAAAATATTACAGAATTGGTAGACTAGAGCTAACTCCATAGAGTGTAGTGTGAGATAACCGAAACTTTACATGTCATTGTTTAAACTAACAAATCATGATATATTAACAATAGAGTAATAATAAGAGCTACCCAGAGTTTACTTAGATGTCTAGTTGTAACGATAGAGAAATAATAAGAGCTAATCCTATTACTTATGACTACCATAAGACTAGATTCTTCTATGCTGTGGGAAAGGAGATGCCCATTCAAAGATACATTGAGAGTGCAAGCAAAAGAAACTAAGCCTTGACATTGACTTTGTTAATCTCCCTTTTCTAAGTCCTAGTCTACATAGATGTAAACTAGCCAATTCATTAGCTAAATGGCTATTGCATGGCTCTACTCCTTCTGGTTTGCTCCTCAATCACCACTTTTATCATCCACATTGCTTTTACGAAGGCTTTGTGTTTTTTTGCCATAAAGTCCAACTTATGCAAGATTGCTTACTATTAAGTCCCCTTCTCATTAAAACCCTAAGCAACTAGCATACCCCCGAAGCGGGGGAAGGTGTTAATGTTTAAGCCATTATTATAGTTCTTTGCATTTCAATAGATAACAACAACAAAAAACAAGATCACTGAGAAATACACAATCACAAGAGACACAACATTTATCCTGGGAAACCCTCTAGGGGAAGAAAACCCAACAAAACTTTTTTATTATAGATAGCCAATACAATGCCAAGAGATAACTCAAGCAAATACAGGAAGTCCTCTCCTAAAGATGCGTCTCTCTCTCTCTCTTCTCCAACTGCAATTCTGAAACTTGTCTCTCAATGAACAAGTGAAGTGTATCTAAGTGAGGCGTTAGCCTCCTTATTTATACAAGACTGACACGTGTGGGAGTGTTCCTTCACTGGCAGGGCTGGCGACTTCTACTAGGTGGTTATAACCACCTTTATTATATTTTGGGATCTCTTTGATATATTCTGGGGTCGACTTCTCTTTTTGCCTATTACAATTATATTATGACCAATCCGCAAAAGGGGATTTGGTCCTTTTACAATAGTTGACATGATCAATCCACGATGGGGATTGATCCAATGAATAATATATCAAACAATAATAAGAAATACTTTGCAGTTACATTATTTCAACACTCCCCCCTTAACAAGAAGGGTATTCTTCAACAACATCAGACGAGAGAGAGCCCTTTATCATCAACAACATCAAGAGGACATCATCATCAATATAATCTTGGAACACTAACTGACGTATTTATAAATCATCGAAAGTTTTCATCGACAGCATCATCATTCTCAAAGGAATGCAATCATCATCTGTATCAATATGTATTAGTATAAAACTAATATATCATCATCACAACACGAGGCTGACTCATCATCATAACACTGGACTGGTTTTACGTGACAGCTATCAAGTCAGAAGCACAATTCTAGTCTCATCTCATAGTCTTGCTTTACGTCACAGCAATAAAGCTGGAAGCAGGATACTCGTCCTGCTTTACGTCACAACAATCAAGCTGGAAGCAGGATACTAGATTGACTTTACGTCACAACTATCTAGTCGGAAGCACAGTGCTAGTCTTATCTCATCGTTTTGCTTTACGTCACAATTGTCAAGTCGGAAGCAAGATGCTCGTCCTACTTTACGTCACAACAATCAAGCTGCAAGTAGGAAACTAGACTGGCTTTACGTCATAGCTGTCAAGTAAGTTACATCACATCTTCTTGCTTTATGTCTCAACCATCCGGTTGGAAGCAATATACTACGCTGGCTTTGCGTCACAACTGTCCAGCCAGAAGCTCAGTACTAGTCACATCACATCTTCTTGCTTTACGTCACAACCATCCGGTTGGAAGCAAGATACTAGACTGACTTTGCGTCACAACTGTCAAGCCAGAAGCTCAGTACTAGTCTCATCACATCTTTTTGCTTTATGTCATAGCAATGAAGCTGGAAGCAAGATATNCTGAAAGTAGGATACTAGACTGGCTTTACGTCGCAGCTGTCAAGCCGGAAGCACAGTTCTAGTCTCATCACATCGTCTTGCTTTACGTCACAGCAATAAAGCTGGAAGCAAGAGATGTCTTATCACAACAACTACTCCCCCTTTCGAGGAAGGTCCTTTTTGACTATACCAAGCTTATCTCGAAAGTGCTCAAACTTTACACGAGATAGAGGCTTGGTCAACGCATCAACAACCTGTTCATCCGTGCTAACGTACTGGAGTTTTAAGGCTCCTCTCTGCACCATGTCACGAATGTAATGATAT
>SNQJ01S0074474.1:0-36227 GCA_010110895.2 Picea sitchensis
AATGTTATATGAGAGAGAAAGTAAAAGGAACAAATCAAAGTCAAGTGATGTAGAAGGAGAAGTATTTCATAAGGAAGTGTTTTGAAAACTAGGATATAATATTTAATTACTTTATATTAAAGTATTAATATAAAAGTAAAATACAAGGTTAAAATAATCCGCAGACACATATATTTCCATTAATACATTGTCGTGTCCTGCCCGGATTATCCTCACCGCCACCCTTCCTTGCTCCACCTTTACTACTCCACATCATCAAAATTTCACAACAATATACACCTCCAACCACTAGAAGTATAACAAATTTGAAAAAATAGTTGGAACAAATAGAAAAGGATTTCAATACACTCAAAGATACAATAAAAAAATCGTGTTAGTTTAAAAGATGAGATAAAAACATCAATGATGCACTCAAACAAGTGTTATTGGATAAATCAGTGAATGCAGACATAAATTGATCTCCCTAGATCCACCTGGATCTATAACAAAACAAGGAAAGACATGACTCTTTCCCTAAGATTTAATCATTGGATTTACTATCAAACAAGAGATGAATGGCATACCTTTGAATATCGCCTCCTTATGTCTTTGTTGTCCTTGCTCCACTCTGGTGCTCTTGTGATATTGGATCGGTAATGAAACACAAACCAACCAAAGTGAAAGAAACAATAGTATATTCAATGAAAACTTACACATGTGATCAAGAAGTCATGTAATAAAATGAGAATGATTTTATGGGAAAGAAACATGCCATTGTATTATATTAAGTAAAAGTGGAAGATACAACCAAACAACCTTGATGTTGCAAGGTTCCCTTTCGGTGGTCCTTTGCTCCAACACACACACTTACTCCAAACTTGCATGAAAAGAATCCACAATAACTTGATGGACAAATGAAGACTTAAAGCATCAATAGAGATATAATTCCTCACACAATTCTCGGCCTATTCCTTCATTAATTCCTTGCTTGATCTTGCTTTCTACTTGCTTAACCTTTTCCATGAGAAATCCATCATTATATAGGAGAAAGAGACATTGTTAAAGAGATTAGGATGATCCCACCAAATCAGAGAAGTGAGTAGGATCCCAACCATACAGATGCCACCTCATATTCTAGAAGATCCCTTCTATAACTTTCGTGAACTTTGACCTTTTATTAGTCTTCTAATGCCGTTGCACCCTGTCTATAGTGAAACATGTGGAAACATCCCAAGTAGTTTCATGACAGCCTATGGAAATCAAGCATTTCCGCACTGTACCTTATGGCTAGCCTGTGACGGCCTTAAAAACAAGTTTTGTAGAAGAGGGAGCTAGTCACTTTTTTCATGAAGAAAGGTTATTTCGGAAGCTTGAACACATGTTGTAGAAACATCACTAGGGTGACTAAAATAATGCATAATAGAATGACCCCCAAAGTATGAGGATGGAACTCATGACAACCAAAATACTTTGTAGAATACGTGTGTGTGTCGGAAACAAGGAGCACACCAATAAGAAACCTGCAAACAACCAAGCATCTGTGCAATATTATACCATCTCTAAGGTAGGCATTCCCATACTTAGACTACAAGTGATTTAAATCATAAATGTTAGTCATGGCCACCAATCATACACTGTGGATCCATGTCACCAAGATTCTACATAGCCACCAAGAATACACTATGGATCTATGCTCATAGAAAAATCAGATTCAGACATAGCCACAAAACATACAAAGTGGATATATGTGTCAATACGAATCATAAATACTCCATCACAACCTAGATTGAAACAATGAGATCCAGGGTCTTCAATCCCATTGTCTGTAAGTATGAATCTAACCATGTGATTACAGATGCTGGAGTCGAACATGGTAGAAACCACTTGATTACTGGCCATTGATGAAAACCCTTAACAAGTGCAAGGGAAATCACCATTGATATCAATGATTCCCAAGATACCTTAGTACAATCCAACGAGTGAGAATAAATGAGACGAAGTCAAGCACTCGATAGAATATCTCAATCAAGGGTCAATGATGTGAACCTACTGTCGAAAGCGAAGAAACATGCCATTGAGACATGCAGGTTTTGAGTTACTAATTGACATCTAAGTCTTGTTTTTGGATAATGAGTCGAAGTCGACAGGAAAAGACTCGTCACAGGAGGGCCTTGATGTATCCCCCATCAATGACATGAAACAAGTAACAAATTTATGGTATATCAAAGTGTGAAGATGATTTGAAACATACACAAGGAAGGTCGATATGGTAAGAATTGATAACTGTAGATGGTTGACTCGATATAAGGCTTGTGAAAGGTTGAAATTCTCTTGAACATATGAATGACATGAAAATGGTCTTGGCAGCATTGACTCAAAGATGACTAAAGATATGAACTTGCAGAAGGTCAAATGAGAGACAAATGAATTTCCCAACCCAGATTCAATGACGAAGGGGGTTTCATGTTCAAGAGTGACTATTACTGCCACTAACAAAAATATAGAGACACATTTCTTTTCCAAATTTTCCCCCACCATTTTTGGCGAGTACCTCTTTATTTTTACGTAAGCTTGAGGAGGATAACATATGCTTGTTGATGTAAGCTCATTAGATGAGTCCCTCAGAGTATGTTTAATGAACCCTAAGAAGGAGTGGTTCAGTTCCATATAGGTCTTTCGATGTTTTTTTAATGAGTCCAAAGAGATAAAACTCAGGGTTTTTTCATATTTAGAGAGTTTGAAAAACACTTAAAGAGGAACCTCTTAGTTCCTTTTTCGTAAATTAGTTTGATGAGACCGGAAAAGTGATAACCTACCTCCCATCAAATGTTTTCTTCGAATACTTTTACGAGCGTGAAAAGAACAAGGTCGCTCGGTGTTGTGCCTCTTTCATCACCTTAGTGAGAAAAATAGAGGTTCTTGCAATCTTAGTTGGGTTTACTAAGCAGGACAACTACAAGGAAAAGGGTTAGAGAAAGAAATATAAAACAACAACTAAGAATTAAACTAAGAAATAAAACAACAACTAAATTGATAAACATAGGGACATAAGGACAAAAGAAAAAATGAGACCCATGTCACCAATGATAAGGCTAATATTAGTGAAAGAAAACACCGAGAAGAAAGAGGACTATGAGTCCCTTCTTCCTCCAAGGGAGGGTTATTGGACCCCCACAAATAATCTCTTCTTACAACTTTGAAAATGAAAATGAAAATGAAAATGGTGAAAGTATTCTTTGCTAATCCACTCAAGGGGTGAGATGGATTGCCCAATGCAATGATCCAAGTATACTCTTGGAAAGGATAGAAGATTCCTCAAGAGAATAATGGCAGCATAACTTTGCTATGAATTCCTTGAAAAATGAAGTGTATCCATGGCCTTTTTATAGCATTCCTTTGAGGTATTGTTCAACTAGTTTGTAGTGTGTAAAGAGGCTAACTAGGGAATTTCTAGGTCTTTGACCAGCCACCCGGTCGAATCTAGTACAGATTTGAGTGTCAAATCAACTTGGAATATGAACCAAGAGTGGGTGGGAGGCTGACCACTCTCATAAATGCGTCATTTCTTAGGTGCATGGCTTTTTGCGACAACAGTCACGCATCGTGCGCATGTGCACGAATCTTGCGTTTCTGTTTTGCGCATGTGCACACATTCCCTATGTCTTCATAGGGCCTTTTAATTTTTTCACTAGTTGTATATTTTTCACCCTTTAGGAATGATTTTGTGATATTTTTGGTCCATGGGTGACCTCATAACTGTTTAGCGATGCTGAATTCCTATAACCATTTGTGGATGAAATTTCAGTGATAACAAATTCCCCCTGATGGATGAGGTTAGGAGCATATGTATAGCTGAAATCCATCAATGTTTCTTCTACTAAGAGTGTTGTTGTAAGAGAAAGAGATAGTGGGATTGTCCAGAGCTACCTGTTGGAGGGAGAAAGGAACCTATAGAACCCGACCTTCCATAAGGTGTGTATAAATAAACTGTGTACAAACGAGGCGGGCATGCCCCATGCTCGTGTCATGTAAATCAAAAAAGGGAATGAAGTGTTGATGTAGACAAATGCAGTGCCCTCAGGGGTGGTCATGATAAAGGCAGAAGAAAATTCTGTGGAGGAACATACTTTGAACAGTAAGCAATGAGATCTGTAAGAAGTATCATGGATTATGTAGGCATTGATAGCCTAGCCAAGTTCAGAGGTCTTCGGGGAATATAGTAAATAACTGCAATAGTTGCAAAGTAAGACCCACCGTAACATGAGAAAGTGTTGGTGTCGAATGTTATGGGGGTCAACGACAATAGGGAGAAATTGTGGTTCTCCCTATGCCATTTGAGAGCTCTCATTGGTAAGGTAATGAGAGTCAAGATACTTTCGCCCTTCTGGAAAACTGTGTTGATGTCGAAAAAAGGGGGACGTGACTCCCAGAAGCAAAGGGATTCATGAAATCTACTATGTGAGCTTAGGAATTTGGAAGAGGTACACGGTCGAAGTCAATATGTATGGAGACTCAAGACTGCCCTTGGTTGGGGGTATATGTGAATTATAAGTGGCTGCAACCGTTCAACTAAGTTGAGTGTCAGGGGGACAACAAGACATGGGATAAGTTGTTCTATAGGTGGGACAAAGTGAACAAGCTTAGAGGGAAAAGGTAAGTGGCTGGTGGGATACACAGAATATCTAGATGATGTCATCAAGGGTAGATAATAAGTAGTGCCCCAACCAAGGGCGACATGGGTTGCTTTGGCCAAAAAGGGAAGAAAGTTGCCAAAGGTGACGACAAAAAAGGTGATGTAAATGATGGAAACAAAGGCGTTTGTATAATAAATAAAGAATACTTTGGGATAAGTGTACAAATATAGAAACAAGTGCCCCAATGTAACATGGTTGGCCTAGGTAGGGCACAATTTGATTGGAGAACTGGTGGAGGGTGGGGGCCCCATTGGTGGGTTTCTGTAAGAGGTACGTGAAACGAAAGGAAATTTACAGGGGGGAAAACTGATTGTAGATGAAATGGAGGGTTCATGATACTATGGAGGTGCAATAAAAAACAGAACCTTGAAGAGATAATCTAGGAGTTCGGTGGGAAAGCTATAAAAATGAGGAGAATGAGTATGTGGTTGATTCACGACATAATGGAAGACTATTGAGACTCCCATCCCTAATAGGGTTGAAAAAAAACATGAGTGTCAATGTGAAAAAGGGTTCTATGAATGGGACAACTCATGTGGGGGAGTGTGCTACCAGGTGATAGTACTGAATATGCAAATGGAGTTGTTGGTACTACAGAGTCAGAAATGGGGATCCTAGAGGCAAATGTCAGAGGGTGTGAATGGAGATGTAAGTGAGATTTAGAGGGAATGACTACATGCCAGTGTTGAGTATATACCTAAAGGGGTTGCGTTGATGTATGATGACCAAGTACCTGCACACCTGAAAACCAAATACCCAACATGAACAATATCTGAAGAGAATCGAACATACAAGCATTTATTTGATAATTTTGAATATGCAGATGCGTACCTAGTCGGGGTATGAAAAAATGGCGTCCCAGGGGCTCAAGATGAAAAGAGGCCCAGGGGCTATCGTGATGTATATGGCAGGATGTTAATCTCGTGGCTGAAGATGGATCAAGAAATGGACACCCGGAGCTCCCGGAATGGTGAGTGGAATTTTGGCGAAAAGGCCTATATATAGCTGTAGGGCCCACATTGTCGCCTCATTTGTACTTGCTGCTATAGTGACTGGACGAGAAGTATTTAGAGGAGATTTGGAGATTTTGGGAGGATGAGGCATCTGATCGAGGACCAGTGAGCTTCAAGTTAGTGGTTTGATAATCCTGCATAGAATTAGGGTTTCCATTTTTGGGCAGGGGCTGTACAAGGGGTCATACAGGGGGTTTTATGGGTGTGGGCCCCCACATGTGCAGGCGATCCGGAATTATGCGCGCAAAAGTGCACGCCTGTCCACCAGATAGGCACGCATGGGGACACTTGAAAGGGGGACAAAGGCATGCATTATGTGCGTGCCTGTTGGCTGCACAACCGCGCATGTGTGCGCAACTGTGTATTGGACAGGCACACTCTAATGCACGCCTGTGTTTGTGACAGGGGCGCATGAAGGTGCCCCTATATGTTGAGAAGGCGTGCACTCATGAATGCCTGAAGGATGGATAGGTGCTCCTAAGTGCACACCTGTTGAGTGGACAGACGCGCATATGTGCGCCCCTGTGGAGTGAACAGGCGTGCATGTGTGTGCGCCTGTGGGTTAAACGACCCCACCTTGGAGGCAAGGTTAACGGGTGTAAAAATTATCTTTTTAATGTTGTTTATGGTCCATTTGGTTGACTTAGGATTGTTTTATGTGGCTGCAGGCAATCATTTTTCACGATGCCCGTTGGTTGGCAAGAGCGGGATTGGTCCCAGCTGAGAGATGCTGTGGCGATTGAGGATCCGGGGGTATGTGCTACTTTGGCAGCCTGTGGGCTGCTGAAGTTATTTGAGTACCCGTTGATACGAGCACATGAGTATCTCCTGCAGTTCCTTATTTGGATGTGGAGTTCGGACCTGGATTGTTTCATAGTGCGGGGATAGCAGATTGCCTTCACTGCAGTGGAGGACATATATTTTTTGACTGGGCTCCCATTTCAGGGAATGCCCCTATCGACGGAGCTAGTGTTACCTAGGGATGTGGCGCTAGTGACAGTGGGCCGAAGGTATTGTTCAGGGTCGAACCTTATGTGAGGCACTGTTGTGATCATTGGGGTGATGGATTCTCTAGCGCATCACTATATAGCAGCGATGATTGTGAGAGTGTATGGGTCCCTTGCGATGCAGCGGATCAGTGGTGGTGAACTGTGTGTGATGGAGAGGGTACTGGCCAGTGAGCACTTCGCCTGGGGGCTTACGCTGCATGCCAGGATGGTAGGGCAGTTGGACCACTGTCGGTCCATGAATACATGAGAGTTTTCCTTTGTGTCCATCCTAGTGGCCTGGTTTTTGGAGAGGGTGCCTATGTTGTGCCCTAGGATTTTACTAGGTGCGCCTAGGGCACAAGAGCCACAACTAAAGCGGTGGTTGACTGTTTTGCTTCGCCACGGTGGTGGAGAGGGAAGCCACTTCTTCACAACTGAGGTGGCGCAGGTGTGGCCACAGATGCCGCAAGTGATATTGCAGTTCCCCTATGCTGGTGTTGACTTTCGGGAGGATCCGTACATGGTGTTACCTCCAGGGGAGGTTTTTGACCATCGAGGTATGTTGATGAGTTATATATATATATATATATATGTTTTTTAAGATAGCATGACATGTGTATTTGGTATAGATGTTGATACTATGTGTTGTTTGTTTGTATGTGCAGATGTGGCACCTTGCAGTCACGAGGTTGAGTTGCTGAGGGCATCGGCTCGCCGAGAGTCAGGGAGACAACTATGGGTAGGAGAGAGACGTCAGTGTGAGGATGCCAAGGCGAGACCAACTGAGCCTAAGAGAGTAGTGAGGAGATGCTGGTTTGATGACATAGGTTTCAGGCCATCACATGCTCCTCCGACATATGCCAAAGAAGATTTTGAGGACATACGCCATTGCCTAGAGGTTGTGCTACAAGGCGTGCCTGAGGGCATGTGGTTGTGTATCCAGGATGAGGGCATCCCGGAGCAGTGTGTGGGGATTCCGTCATTGTGGCGGGCCGTGGTATGATGAGCAGTAGTAGCAGGTGATGCTATGACTGGATGATTACCTATTGGTCAAGAGGGACCAGTAGTGGGTGGGGGACTACCGCTTGAGGGAGGGGTAGGAGGTGGTGCTCTAGAGGCACCTTGAGTGGTGCTCTATGTATTTTTGTATGTTTGTATATAGGCTAGTGAGCCCATTTTGTACTGAGGTGCTTCACTGGCTTGCAGATACTTTTATTTTTGTATGGAAACATTTGGATGGCACTATGGACCGTTTTATATATACATGAGTATACATTTTGAGATCTATGTGGTGTTTACATGTGTTTTGTTAATGTGTTGATGATGTCTAATCTATATAGGTTGTTGATATGTTTATGTATGTGTAGAGGTATCTTGATGTGATATATGTCAGTCTAACACAATATTAGCTAAGTTATCTATAATTTGATTCAATTGTATTGGAATATGTGTAAATGTAATGGAATCAAAATGTCGAGGATAAATTCTAACCTGCAGGTATTTGCGAAAGAGGCAAGGATCGCATATGCAGTACACATTGTTGAGCTGGAGAACGACTAGTTGAGAGTTGAGTAATATGCTAAGGTGATGAATACGATGATGTTGGGCATTGACTAGGAGGCTAATGACAACAGTGTATTCGGCTTGGTTGTTGGTCGTTGAACCCAAACATATGCCGCTTGAATGGAGCATTTCATGTGAGGGGGTGTAGAGAGCCCAAGCAGCCGATGCGAGATTTTGTGTCCAATGGCTGGCGTCGTCGGCGTAACCGATGTGGTAGGCTGGTGGAGGAAGCATCTGTCAATAGCACAAATGATAAAAAAAACTATAAAAGAAATAACCTAAAGTAGAATGACTACGTTTAAGCATAAAATTTCTTTAAGTACAACCCTTTGACGGGTTCTTCAAGAGAGAGGCCTTCAAAAGAGGCCAAGATGTATGTGCCTTTGGTGAGGCAATGTTGGATAATGTATGGGCCATGCCATAGTGAATCAAATTTTCCATGGCCAAAGGTATTGTGAGCGATATCGTAAGCAAGGATGAGGTCGCCTTTGTGGAATGAGCAAAGGTTGACATGTCGATCAAAGTTGGCATTTGATCATTTTTTAGTTGCCTCATTATTCTGTAATGAGGATCGACGATCTTCATCTAGGGATTCTAAGTTTAGCAAGCGCTGCTCCATTAGGGTAGTGTCGGGTAATAGATTAATTGTGGTGCGTAAGGTGGGAATTTCTCACTTGACGAGAAGAGTGGCCTCCACCCAATGGACTAGATGAAATGATGTGAAACCAATAGCTGTTTTCACAGTAGTACGTTAAGCCCATAGCTTGGAAAATAACATATGATGCCAATTGGTCTTATGTTTATTAACCGTGCACTGTAACATGGTCTTGAGAACCTTGTTGACTGCTTCGACCTATCCATTAGACTGAGGGTAATATGGTGAGGAAAACTCGTGGGAGAATCCTAACCGAGATGAGAGTTCAACGAAAATCTCATTCTCTAAGTGTTTTCCATGATCAAAAACTAGTTGGAGTGGTACTCCAAAGCGAGATATGATGTGGTTAAATAAAAAATGCGTTGTGGTGTTAGCGGTATTGTTGAAGGTGGGAATAGATTCCACCCATTTCGTGAAGTAATTGACTGCGACAACAATGTATTTGTGTCCATTTCTAGAGGGAGGATTGAAAGTCATGAATTCAATGCCCCATTTACAAAAAGGGCCGGCAGTGATGATTGGATGAAGAAGAGCAGGTGGTGCTTGGGATTTGTTGGCATAAAGATGACACTTCTCACAATGTTTCATGGCGTGAATGCAATCGTAAAACAAGGTAGGCCAAAAGTAACTTGCTCGAATAATCTTTTGAGCAGTGGATATTCTCGAAAGATGGCCCCCACATGCGCTGTTATGGCATTCGTTCAAGACTTTATCGGCCTCGTCAATGGTCAGGCATTGATGAAGAATGGTGTCGACCCCTCGCTGGTAGAAGATGTCTCCGATGAGGAGGTAGTGGGGGGCCTAGTGGAAAAAATGACAATGATCATCTTGTGAAAGGTGGTTACCGAAATTTTGAGTTCATATGTAGACGAGGAGGTCGCCATACCAAGAATCATCTGAAGTGATGTAAAAGAGGTGCTCGTCGGGAAAGTCGATATTAACGGGGGCACTAGTTGTGTCAGAGGGGAGGGCCGTGACAAGTTCAGTGAGAACGAGGGATTTCTTGCTCTTGGGTATTGAGAATTCGAGATCGTACTCCTGAAAGATAACGATCCGGAGTATGATCCATCGGGAAAATTTTTCGTTAATTTTCCGACGACTGAGCAAGAATTTCATAGGGTCAGAATCTGCTACAACCTTAGTTGTGCAAAGAAGAATGTAGTAACGTAGTTTCTGGACTGTGAGGACGACTACAAGAGCTAGTTTCTCTTCGTGTTTGTACTTCAAGGGTGACCCTGAGAGGTTTTTACTAATGTAATAAATGACATTCTCACGATTGTCATCACCTATATGAATGAGAACTCCTGCTACTGAAACAACTGATGATGATATGTAGAGGATATAGTCGCGATTGTAGTCAGGTGCACTAATTAAAGGGGCATTGGAGAGCGCCATTTTAAGATCGTCAAATGACTATTGGGCATGTTCATCCCAGTAAAATGGGATGTCGTGATGTAGTAGGTGAAGGAAACCATGTGCGCGAGTGGTGAAGTCTGGGACAAATTGCTGTAGAAAGTTAGCCTTGCCTTGGAGGCTCTGGAGTTGACGTAAATTACGAGGAGGTGGAATTTTGGTGATAGCTTGGACTTTGAGGGTGTCCACAGTAATACCGCTTTGGGAAACGATGAATCTGAGAAGGCGCCTCACAGTAACGCAGAATACGTACTTGAGGGGATTCAAGTGAATGTTGTACTAATAGCACCATTGGAAGATGATCCGTAAATCATCAAGATGTTGGGTGTGTTTCTTGGATCGAGCTATGAGGTCGGCCAAGTATGTGAGGATGATATGAGCCAGATCGTGAAAAATGTATGTCATATCCCATTGGAAAGTTGTGCCATCATTCTTTAGTCCAAACGGCATGACACGATATGCAAAAGTACCCCAAGGGGTAGTAAATGCGGTTTTGTACTGATCGGCTGGGTGAATTTGGATTTGATTATAACCAGAGAAACCGTCAATGAATGATAGAGCCTTGTGGCCTATGTAGTTATCAATAATTTGATCGATGAAAGGCATTGGAAAGTTGTCTTTGGGACATGCATGATTGAGATCATGAAAGTTTGTGCAGACGTGGATAATGCCCTGTTTTTTGTTAACGGGTATAGGGTTGGAAACCCATGATGTATAGGTGATGGGGTAGATGAACCCGGCAGGGCGTAATTTGTCAATCTCAGCTTTGATGGACGCTTCTTTGGATGGGTGTAGCGGTCACTTTTTTTGACGAACTGGGGTTATGTCAGGCCAAGTGTCGATGTGATGTTCAACGATCGAGGGATCAAGGCCAAGAATTTTTGTGTATCACCAGGCAAAAATATCCCGATATTCTTGGAAGAGGGATTTATAGGAGATGTTTTCTTGAGGAGTTCAAGTGGTGCCAATGGTGATTTCCTTGATGACTCCCTTTTTTATCAAAATATCGAGTTTGATGGTCGGGGAAATATTGGCCATGTTGCCTTCTTCAAAAGCATCAGGGGAAGGAATAGGGTTGTTGAACCAGTCGATGTGCCCTGATGGGATGAAATCTTTGGTTTCGACTGTGTATATGGGGTGTGGATGAGGAGGCGTGGATGCTTCCTGTGGAAAGAAGAGCGCTCGATGGTGGAGCGCATCCCATGGGTAGTTGGGGGTGTTTAGTTCCTCGAGTATGTCCTCGTCACAGTGAAATTGGCGGGAATACAAGGGGTCTAAAAAAGAGATATTGGTGACTGTCATCGGGTGGATGCCCCCTCGTGATGAAGAAACAGGGGGAATGATGCAAGGAAATTGTGATGGTTTGCTTGACATAAACCAAATATCGAAGTACTGAGGAGTACCCATGGTAGTGGGATGTAAAATTTCTGTAGGGAAATGAGCAGGAGAATTGGGGGGATTTGGGGGTGAATCCTCGGATAAGTCATCCAAGAGACATGGAGGCATGGGGAGGGTCTTAGGTTTGGGAGAAATGAGATGAAGAATATCTAATGACGAGGTAAGTTCAACCATCGATTCTGTGGGTCTTTGAAGCAGGGTCATTTGGCATTGCCTATATTCAATGATCATAGGACATTGGTATGTGAAATGATCTAAGGATTCACATAGAGAGCAAGGGCATCTCATACGTTCATTGACTAAAGGTGTGACATAATGGATGTCAGTGATTTTTGGTAGGGATGACGTAGCTGAACTGGGTTCGCTCTGGAAGCTTTGGCATATTGCAGCTAATGTCTGCCGAAAGCGTGGTAGTGTTGGGAAATGGTGGGTATAATGGCCATATTCTGAACATATAGCACAAGAGAATTTGGTTCGCAACCCTTTACTATTTGAGTGAGGGGTGGTAGCAGCAGTACTGGCTATAGTGGCGAGTGTTGAGGGAGTTTGATTGAGTGGAATCAAATTCCGTAACTCTGGTAGAGATGGGAAGTTGTTGGTTTGGTGTCCATCTTTCTCACATAGCACGTAAGGGGGTTGGACACATGGGGGAAGTGGAGTTGTGGGCTCCTTCTTCTTTCTCATGCCCCCAACTATGGCATGGGGGGTAGTGAGTGGGGGTGTAGAGGGTATGGTGGGAGTGAGTATGGGAATCATCATTGGGATTCCTTCCATTTGGGGGGGAAGGGATGGTCGAGGGACCATCTCTGGTGGATGTAAATACCAAATTGGAATCGCTAACACCATATTAGGGAGGGTAAGAGTTGCCTCTACTTGGAAAGATTCGACGCCAGGTGGAGGGTAAAAGAAGGGGATTTGAGTGATGGCTTGGGGAACTGTCTCCCAAACTAGGATATGGCCTTGGGGAGGGGTGAAATCGTGGATTGGCGGGGTCAACGAGTTCACAAGAGGCTTGTGAGGGGGGAGTTATGCGACTAGTGAGACGTCAGATATGATAAAAGCCTCCCTAGAAGGAAGGGTATCCTCTATGTCAGTTTCGTTAGATGATACATCGCATACCTGATTGGAAGGATGAAGGAGCGGTGGTGCTCCATGGTAAGTTCCTAACAATGATGGATCTTTGAAAATTCCAGGACCCATTTCGATGAGTGGGTACGCATTATGACTTGTGTGGATGAAAGGAAGAATGTTATCGATGTTGGCAGAAGGGTTAGGCTCGTAATGTGAGACTTGGTCAATGGTAACGATCTTTCCATTATGGGGAAACATCATTGTTCGAAAGACGGAAGAGGCAATTGCCTTCATAGTGTACATGTAGATACAACCAAACAGGATATTATAATAGAGTAGGTCATCGATAACTTCGATGTCGATGAGAATAGTCTTTCCCTTGAGTTCTACAGGGACATTTTGGAAGAGCCCTTCAGGAGATGATGGTCATCCGTCATAAGATTGTAAGGTAATGGCAGAAGGTATGATTTCAGGGGAACCAAGTTTCTACCATACAGATTTGGACATAATGCATGTAGGTGCACCTTCATCGATGAGACATCGATGAACTGTGATGTTCCGTATTTTCACTGGGATTTGAAAAACGATAAAAGCGGGAAGGCAAGGTTTTCCACTGTCGAGATCAAAGTTAATGAGTTGAGTATCTACAGGGTTGACTGCCCCCAAGGCGAAAAGTAATGATTTCCGTTGAGTGGGACAAGTTTGAAGGACTTCTAAGACTAACATGGCAGCTGGGAATTGTGCTAAGTCATCAACCAAACTATAATTATGAGCTGCCCTAGCCTGTGGGTTGTGGACATTCCTGCGCAAAGGGTTGCGAGGGATGTGAAGAGGTGGTTCTGTGTTAGGGTGAGGGATCACCAACGGGGGCCCCATTGGTGTGGGGATTGTCTCTGGAGGAATGGGAGGAGACTCAGTGGGTGGATGATACTGACGATTGCATGTTTGCATAAGGATTTCTTCCTCACTAGAGAGGAGGATCGTGTGATCTGCTGGATTGTTTGGATTGAGGTACTGTCATGTTGGGTGTTTATCACACCTTGGTGTGGAATAGGATTCTGCAGCACGTCAGGGAGGGGTTGTTGCACGTATTGTTGTGGGGCCTGCTAAGGGGCAGGCGATGTTGGAGGATGGGGTAGACTGCCTGAGTCTTTCAACCATTTGAAATCAGCGATTTGGGGGCAATGATGAGCATAATGAATAAACTCACTACAAAGGGCACAAGGGAAGTTGGTTTTAACATTATTGTTATTTCTCCCTTGATGCCTATTGTTATTTCCCCCCTGAGGGTTCTGATTCCCTTGGTTCTGGTTGACCCCAGTAGGTTGGTTCTGCTGGGGTTGATTCCTGCCTTGACCTGGGTTGTTGTTGTTCCTATTTCTTCCTTTATTTTTGGCATTATTCGACGGATGGGTCGGATTTGCTGTATTCAGTTGTTCAAAATTTTGATATTGTTGAACGGGAGAGGATTGAACAAAATTCACCCCATCATGAGGATGTGGGGGAGCCATGGGTTGTGGGGGACCAAGAAATGGAAAGTATGGATTTTGTGGGGGTAATGATCCATAAGGTACATAGGAAGGCGTCTCTCTTTTGCTAGTACTATAATCTGAAGTAGAGGGGGTACCAGAACTTGTTTGAATAGGTGGTTGTATGGGGGGTGCCGGCGGTGGCCCACTGGTGGGTAGAGGCATAGCAATAGGGTATGGTTGTTGATAAGGGGGTGGGGGGTAATAAGAGGTGCCCCCATATCCCGACGGGTATTGAGGTGTTCCATACATTGGTGGTTGTTAGGATTGTGGACCATGGTGAGAGGTATTACCAATCAGTCCATCTGTTGAGTGAGACATCCCAGGTTTGTCTTGGCCAAATGACACAGGTTTTGGGAGATCAAAAAGTACAGTGTATAAGTACCTTGACTGTGAATAGATGAGGTCGTATTGTTGATCCTTACTGATGGCTTCTTCTTCTGATTGAGGGAAGGTGGAAGCTACATCCTTACCGAGGAGAGAGACAAGTGATCTAAGAAACCAGTCTAGACACCGTTGTTTTGTGGTTTCTGCTTTGCACAAACTACGTCGCCTACGCCACTCGTGAGTGTGATCACTGATATGTGTGGCTAAGGTTTGTTTGAAATTAGAGAGTAATTCTAGACCATTTTCATGGCGGATTGGTAATTGGAAGAAGGTCAAAAATGCTTTGGCCAAGGACTCAAAAGTCGCATGGGACCCTCATTTTTCATCTACATACCATTTGGCTGATGGGCCAATGAGTGTGAGCTGAAATAATTGCAGTCTGATGGAATCATCCATAATGTTGTTGGAAGAGCACCATAGGTGAAAAGTCATGACATGGTTGGCAGAGTCATCTCCTTCCTTTCCTTCAAACTTGGGGATGTCTGAAGGTAGTTTGGTGGGCATTGTAGGCCATGTGGGGTCATGCAATATAGGATCATTGGTGAGTTTGCTTAGATCTGGTATGTTAAGAGAGGTCAAATATGGCATATGTAGTGGGGGGGGAGGATTAGCTCCAGCCATGGTGTAAGTGTGTTGTGAACCTGGCCCTTGAGGGGGGCTAGGTGGGTTGGTACTTCTCCCTTGAGAGGAAGTTGGTCCTCCGCTTCCATGTAAAGGAGAGCGAGTGGACAGCGAGACTTGGGAAGTGGACCCAAGTAATGTGGAACCAAGAAAAGTTGATCCTAAGACAGTGGCACTCATTGGAGTATGAGACGGTGGTGTCGATGAGTGGGCAAGACCAGACACTCCCCCTAAGATAGGAGGGAGGTTTAGCAAGTGTTAGGAACGACGGGGATTCTGTGGGTCCCCTATGATGTCCAACTAGCTGAGTGAATGTGTGCAAATGGTGGTGAGAGTAATAAAGAAACAAGAGCCTTTGTTACAAATTTTGAACTTTACACAATATATATATCCAAATCAAAATGTAATCATAAGTGCATCATACATAAAGTGGTTTGAAAAAGAAGCATATATGTGGGTAAGTGGGTTTTGTCCGCGTGGTGAATCGAATAAAACAAATGCTCATGTCCTAAAAGACGTAACACCCTTCCTCTCAAATAACACTGGACCTTCCAATAGTACTTGACAATGGGGTCTAAAGTCACCGGAAGAGAGACTGGTGAAGGTTGAAATAATTGGTTATAATGAGGGGTAAAGGGGGCATATCCTGAAAGAGATGGTGATATTTCCCAATAGCCACACAAAATCCGATCAAGGTGCAATTGCAACCCACAATTTCCACCTGGGTAGATGTCCTAAAATTTGGTCACTAGGTACCTCAGTCAAAGTGCGACATTTAGATTTTCAGCCTAAGAAATGGGTCATGGGCTGGATCCCGTCCAAGAGGTGGGTGCCTCAAAGGGGGACGCATAGAAAAACCGGACCTCAGCCTTCAACCCTTCATGGGTATATCCCTGCCTTATGGTGTTAGGAACACTTGACTTGGAGGATTTTCAGTTCCCTATTTGACAACTTCTATGGTTTTGACAATGTGAGAACCAGATAACGGGGATTTATTTGGATTCCTATCCCCAAAATCCTACCTAGACTAAAAAATTTCTTTTGGCACCTCCTGTGGAGGAATACTTAGTGAGTTTTTAGAAAAAATTTAGATGTAGTTGTTTTGAGAGGTTGGGGGTGTGAACCAACCTCGTTGAATTTAAAATGGGAGTGGATAGTTTCGTCAAGAAAAGGGTGGGGTGTTTCAGAATACCTTTGGAGGAAACTTACTTTGACCTCCACATTTCAAGAATAAGCTATGTGAGTGATAAGTGACTTTTGTGTGTGAATGAGTGAAAGTGTGCCAATTTTTATTGAATTAGGTGTCACCTTGCTGCATGTGGACTTCACTTGGTCCTTACAAGTGTTGATTACCTAATTAACTAAGTGCCTTTGGTACAACCTTGCGTAATTCAAAAGTCCCTAGGAAGCTAGCATGTGGACATGTGGGTCCATTACTATTCCTTTAAATCCCTATTGTGATTTAATCTAAGAAAAACTTTGAAACTATCCTAGATTGTGATTATGTAGGCATGTATGGGCCCATTACAAAACCTTTAAACTTCCCTAGTGATTTGATCTAAGAAAGTAAATTTCAAGCACTATCCTATGTTTGTGACATGTGGGCATGTATGGGCCCGTTACAATATTTAAGATGTGCTTGAAAAAATAAACTAAGAGGAGTCCCAAGAAGGGTTGTTGTCCTTTCCTAAGGGTTTTAATCTTCTTAAGGGAGATGAAATTGTTTCACAATCTTTTTCTGATTCTCAAGGTCACTTGGAGGCGTGAGAGAAGAGCATACTAAGCTATTGTTATCCAATTTCTAGTCCCAATGCAAGTTAAATGTGATTACAAATGATTTCCAACTTATATTTTTAGCCAAAACAAGCCATCCATGTGGCGAAAATGAAAGCTAAAGAGGAAATAATGATTTTAACCCCCTAAGTGCCTATGTGTTTTGACTAACCCCTTTATATGAAGAGGGGACTAAGTGTGGTGCAGCTTAAAACATGCATAAAATCACTTTTAAGAAGGCTAAGTTCCTTTCCCAAATCTCAAGAACCTTACAATGTGAATTTTTTGCACAGGTGCACTGGTCTCAATGGAGATAGAGGTGCACAGAGCACATGTGCGTAGACCGAAAAGAGTTAATGAGCGCATGTGCGTAGAACATAACTGTGACTTGGGCGCATGTGCACACGATGCACTTCTGTGGGCCACAAAACCCACGCACAGGTAACACATGACCGTGAATGAAAATTCCAGGTGGAATTCTCTCAATTCACCTTGGAATTGGATGATTGGCAGGTCGGCTTAGGCTGGTTAATGCACCTGCAAGTTAAATAAACCAAAAGAAGAGCTAGAAAATCCCAAATGAGGTAGGAAATTGATACCTTTCCCCTGTGGAGTCGCCAATATGTTGCGCCTCTTTCATCACCTTAGTGAGCAAAATAGAGGCTCTTGCAAGCTTAGTTGGTTTTTCTAAGCAGGACAGATGGAAGGAAAAGGGTTAGAGAAAGAAATATAAAACAACAACTAAGAAATAAAACAACAACTAAATGGAAAAACATAGGGACATAAGGACAAAAGAAACAATGAGACCCATGTCACCAATGATAAGGCTGACATTAGTGAAAGAAAACACTAAGAAGAAGGAGGACTATGAGTCCCTTCTTCCTCCAAGGGAGGGCTCTTGGAACCCCACAAATAAGCTCTTCTTACAACTTTGAAAATGAAAATGAAAATGGTGAAAGAATTCTTTGCTAATCCACTCAAGGGGTGAGATGGATTGCCCAATGCAATGATGCAAGTATACTCTTGGAAAGGATAGAAGATTCCTCAAGAGAATAATGGTAGCATAACGTTTCTATGAATTCCTCGAAAAATGAAGTGTATCCATGGCCTTTTTATAACATTCCTTTGAGGTATTGTTCAACTAGTTTGTAGTGTGTAAAGAGGCTAATTAGGGCATTTCTAGGTCTTTGACCAGCCACCTAGTCGAATCTAGTCCATATTTGAGTGTCAAATCAACTTGGAAGTTGAACCAGAAGTGGGTGGGAGGCCAACCACTCTCATAAATGCATCGTTTCTTAGGTGTGTGGATTTTTGCGACAACAGTCGCGCATCGTGCTCATGTGCATGAATCTTGCGTTTCTGTTTTGCACATGTGTGTGCACCCCCTGTGTCTTCATAGAGCCCTTTAATTTTTTCACTAGTTGTATAGTTTTGACCCTTTGGGTATGATTTTTGATATTTTTGGTCCATGGATGACCTCATAACTATTTAGTGATGCTGAATTCCTGTAACCATTTGCGGACGAAATTTAAGTGATAACACTCGACAATCTTTTCATTTTTATGGAGTGTGAAAAGAGATTAAAGGATACCCCATAGGTTTCTCTTTTCGTGTTACCATGATGAGTATGAAAAAACAACAAAAGTATACTTGGTTTCATTCTCATTGATTTGCCAGTACGAGAACGAACAAAGACTGAGATCGAGGTTTTTCCTAAAAAAATTAAAAAGTATTTGTACAAGCGACAAATTTAAAAATAAATCAAGAAACATATACGTGTTCCATCATTTAGGCTCCTAGATTCTTCATCCATGAAAAATCAAAACACTTACAATGTCATTAGAACTTTAGGTTTTAAGTAAAATGAATAAAATAATATAAAATATTAATGAAAAAAGCAAAAAGTGAATAAATATAGGTGAAAACTCTTTTTTACCATTTCATTGTCATTTTACCCAAAACTTGTCCAAAAAACCCTATTCCACCTCAAAATTCCACTGCATACTGTGGGAGGCACAGGAAACCATTCGACAAACGACTTCTACTAAAAAGGTAATCTTCTTGTCCTCTTCACTTTCTATGGATTAATTTCTATTTTTATTGGTTAAAAATGGTTTTTGAGTGGGATTTCGTGAGGGCAGGTGCGTGTGGGGATCGCCTCAGGTGGCTTATATCGGGCCCTGTGAAAACTATAGGTTCCCATAGGTGGCCTCATGGCCGACATGCGGAGATTCTATGTTGTGTAAAAATATCACCTGCGTTGGCCACAACTAAAAAATTTCTCATTTATGTTTGGCCAATAAAAATTCCCAATAAAGTAAAATGAAGATGATAATTTTCTCCTTATGGATCCAACACAGGTTTTGACTATCAAAATGTTGGAGTGGAGGGAGAGAGAATATGAGGACGATGATCATTTCGTCAAGAATGACCCAGGCACAGTTAATTCTCTTTGACAATGTGGGATGTTGAAGTTCTTTAAGATCCATGGCAGGAGGGCCCAATTGAGATTACTTGAGTATTTAGTCCACATGTGGGACGTGGATCAATAGGTATTCCATGTGGGAGCCCACATACTCTCTTTAGATATCGAGAATATCTATTTTTTGACAGGATTATCTCACAGTGGATCTCATGTGACCTTGACAGGTAATAGAGGTGGAGGTTTACCGATGAGTGAGTATGTTCGCTGGAATTGTGAACCTGGCGATAAGAGACGTAAAGGCAAGGTTACCATTAGGGATGTATGATATTTACCCCTTCAGACTATCCTTTTCACTATCTCATGGATGGGGGGGACTGCATCTCCTCATATGGCTCTCCAGAGTTACTTCCAGTATGTAATGGAGTGCATGGAGCCCCGGGTATTTAACTAGTGTGATGGGGTTCTTCAGAGTATGAAGAAACAATTAACAAAGTGCAAGAAAGATGACCTGAAATAGTTTGGATATGGGTCCATTTTAGTGTCCTTCTTCCTTGAGAGGGTTCCACACTTGTGCTTACAGGTAGAGTGGGGCATACCGACCCCACAATATCCAAGAATGAAGAGGTGGTGTGACCTCATGGATCGACATGTGACCGACCCCATCATTAAATATAATGACGTATTCTTTGATTGGTTGAGGCCTCAACTACTTATGGTAGATGATTATTCATATGCCAGTTTGGAATTTATAGGCAACCCAAAATTGGTTCTGCCTGAAGGTTCTCAATGGGGAAACTTAGGTAAGAAGCACATTTTGTTTTTATAATGTTTTTGTAAATTTTGAAATATGAAATGTTTTTTATGTTTTTACTCCGATGACTAATCAAGAACTCTTTGACAACACAGATGTAGGACCACACCGACCTACAGGTACATATCCCATCCATAGATGAGGGGAGTCATTCGAGGTAGTAGGGTTGGTTGTTGCTAATTATGAGGCAATCGAGTAGAACCTGGAGGGGTTGAGAACAAATGTCCCAGATATCTCTATCGATGAGATCCTGAGATGTTATCAGTGCCATACCGTGGGTGTATCTATTTCTCTTAGTCGACTGCTCTGTAGGGTAGCACGGGTAGTTGTGTGTTATCATGAGAAACATCCTTGATCCTATTTTGTATATGAATCCATGTGCTTCACATTTTTTATATTTTGGTCTTCGGACGAAAAAACACTTTTTGTAAAAACTTTTATCGTTATGTATACATGAGGCTTCTACCGGCTTACTTGGTTTATATACAAAATGTGATTGGATTTATAAATGTCTCAAATTTCTATCTAGCACATAATTATCTAATGTGTCTGTTAATGTATTTAGACATCTAGGAATGTGTTGATATTCAATGTAATCAAAATGACATTCTAAGAGACGAATTTGTAAATATACCCTTAATAAAGTAGAACTTAGGATAGCATAGACATTACTCAATTGTAGTACTACTAACTGTGAATCAAGTCATACAACAAGATGAAGGATTCTAAGTGAAGCAATGTCGATCAACAATTCGATGACTGCACTGTATTCTGTGATATTTTTAGTTGCACGACTAAGGCATACACCGTGTAGACTGATTAATTCATTCGTGGGTGCATAGATTTTCCAAGCAACAATTGATAGTTTCTGAGTACTACGACTAGCACCATCGGTGAAGCCAATGTAGGGTAGCGAAGAAATAGACATTTGAAAACCAAGCACAACGCAAGGTAAGCAGTTGGGGGTCGAAACCAAACAATGAAAAAGCACACAAAATTAACACACAAGAGTATGATATAGTAAAAATACAAGAAATCATGCAAAGAAAATCTAAGCATAGTACTTCTTCAAGTAAATCCCATTTCTGGGTTCACTCAAAGGAATTCCATCATAATCCACTAACTCATAAGCTCCCTTCTCCAACACTCGTTTGACAATATAAGGGCCTCGCCACATAGCCTCAATTTTTTCGGCCCCTAGTAAATCACGATCTTGTTCGTAGAGGAGAACTAGATCACCCTCAGAGAAAACACATGGCTTGGCATGCTTGTCGTATTGGGCTTTGACACATTTTTTCTGAGCTTCAATATCCAGGGTGGCATCATGATAGGTTTCATCTAATTGCATCAGGTACAATAGACATTCCTCTTCAACAAAGGTGTTTGGAAGAAGTTCAATGGCTATTTTCAAAGATGGTATCTCACATTCAATCGACATAACAACTTCGATACCATAAAATAATTGGAAAGGTGTGAACATAGTGGAAAACTCAACGAATGTCTGGTAGGCCCACAAAAATAACATTGTGTGCCAACTTGTCTTGTGAATTCCTATTATTCGTGGAAGCATAGTAATAAGAACTTTGTTTATCACTTCAAACTAGCCATTGGATTGTGGATAATAGGGGGTTGAGTTTTCATGCTGAAGACCCAACTTTTCAGTAAGCTCAAACATCATGAAATTTCGAAAATGGCTACCATGATCAGTAACGATAGCTTGGGGGACACCAAATCGAGTAATGATATGATTGACTATGAAAAGTGTTTCATTTTTCCTAGTGTTATCAAATGTAGGCATCGCCTCGGCCCATTTAGTGAAGTAATCGACAGCTACAATGATGTATCCATGCCCCTCGGCTGAGTGAGGGTTACATGTCATGAAGTTAATGCCCCATTTTGTGAAGGAACCAACGAAAACTATAGGGTGTAAAGGAGCGGGATGAGATCTTGTGTTGTTATTATACATTTGACAAGCGTGGCATTTCTAGATAACAGTGATACAGTCTTTAAACAAAGAAGGCCAGAAGTACCCTAGTCGTAAGATATTTTGGGCAGTGGCATACCCAGACATATGACCACCACATGCTCCAGAGTGGTAGTCATTCAAATCTTTCTCAGCCTCATCGTAGGTGGGACATCATCGGAAAATTGAGTCAACACCACGACAATAAAGAGTGTAATCGAGAACTATGTATTGATGGGCTTGATACCGTATATGACAAGGGTTTGTACTAGAAAGGTCAGGCCATAAAGTTTGAGTCTAGAGATAAATGATAATATCTCCATACCAAACGTCTTGAAAAATGATCAGAAAAATGGATTCATCAGGTTAGTATTTCTCTACCACATTTGTTGTATCAATCGAGGGAAGATCACATATCAATTCGAAAAATACGAAAGATTTCTTAGACTTAGCACGTTCAAACTCTAAGTCAAACTCTTGGAGAATCACTATCCAGTTGGAGTACTTTCCCCCTTATATCAATTGGCGTGTAAGGATATGTTACAAAGGGTTGCAATCGAAAATGACAGTGGTCTTATGTAATAAGACATAATGACAAAAATGTTGGACAACTTGAACAACTACCAAGGCCAGTTTTTCCACATGTAGGTATTTGGCTTCAGTAGTCGTGAGACTCTGACTCAAATAAAAAATTACATTTTCATCATGCGAATCGTCTTCTTGGAGTAAAACCATTGCAATGGTAGAGTCCGAAGCCATGAGGTAAAGGAAATAGTCTTGACTATAATCGAGTGGGAAAAGTAGTGGTGTATGGGTTAAGGCAAGTTTTAAATCTTCAAAGGCTTTATTGGCGGTATCGTCCCATACAAAATCACAACCTTTCTTCAACAGTCGAGTAAAACCCTATGTTAACTCAGCATAATTGGGAATGAATCGATGCAAAAAGTTTTCCTTCGCTTGCAAACTTTGAAGCTGACATAGTGTGGAAGGAGGAGGTAGATTGAGGATAGCCTCAACCTTCAAAGTGTCTACCCTAATTCCATGAAGTGACACAATAAAACCCAAAAGTCGGCTAGACTCCACACAAAAAACACATTTGTGTGGGTTCAAACATATACAATAGTAACGACAATGAAGGAAAATGGCTCGGAGATGGGTCGGGTGATCTTGGCGGCACATGGAATGCGCTAGTATATCATCGAGATACGGTTGTATGATGTGCTTGATATCGTGAAAGTCATAAGACATGGCGCGTTGAAAGGTCGCACCAGCATTATTCAAACCGAAAGGTAGTTTCTGGTAGGTAAAAGTACCCCAAGGACAAATGAAATCACTCTTGTGCTGATCTGTGGGAAAAATATTAATCTCATTATAGTTGGAGAAACCGTCCATTAAGGAGAATATTTTTCTCATGGCGCAATGGTCGATGATCTGGTCAATGAAGGGGGTTGGATAATTTTCCTTAGGATAAGATTTATTGATATCCCTATAATCTACACATACACGGATCGTGCCTTGTTTCGTATTGACCGGAACTAGATTGGAGACCCAATCGGTTAAAGCCACAGGGTGGATAAAGCTAGCCTTAAAAAGTTTTTCAACTTCGAGCTTGATAGCGGCAGATTTACGAGGGTGGACTGGGTGAAGTATTTGTCGGATAGGTTTAGCGCCCGGGTAGGTATTAATTTCATGCACAACGATATCAGGGTCAATACCTAGCATCTCTTCATAGCTCCAAGAGAAAACGTCACAAAATTCTTGAAAAACGACTTTATAAGTGATGACCTCATCAACGGAACACGAGGCTTTGATGTGAACATTTTTTACGACTCCAGGTTTAATGAATATGTCAAGAGGAATGATTGCTAAGATATTACTTAGGTTCCCTTCATACATAATGTCATGGGATGACTCATGAATAGAGAAAATGAGAACAACGATCGACAGAGTCGAAATCCATTGGTAACTCTCTATTTTTTGTTGTTCTAGGAAGAGAATGGAATGATGATGTCCATCATCCCATGGGGTGTCTTCCATAGACATGACTGACATGATCATCTTGTCAGTAGGAAAAATCACATGAAATGGATCGGGAGATGAATCACGGAGAGAGGGTGTAGAAGGGGTTGCCGATTGAATGACTTGATAAGCAGATACGAATGGACTTAAAGGAATTTGTTCGCCATAGCGAAGATAATCACTAAGATCGGGTACTATCCATGGGTCATGAGACACAAGGGTTTCATGAACAGAGGTGGAAATCATGTTGATTGAGGAGACAAAAGGAGATGGAACATCACGTGGTGGTATTGGGAAGGTACCCATTAATGTGGAATATTTTAGAAGACCCACACCGACACTCTCGTACCCAGGGGGTGTCTTCAAGATAAAGGGTATGTTGATAGTACGAGAATCAGAATTGAAAAAGGATAGTTGGTCAACCATAATGAATTTTCCTTGATGTGGGAAACGTAACACGTGGAAAAGGGTAGACACGACGACACACATGGAATCAATACATCTATGGCCAAGAAAGAGGTTATAGTCAAGAGGCGCATCAAATACCTTGACCTCGACATTGACCAATTTTCCTTCCAATGTAATAGATAATGAGGGAAGAACATCGTAGGGTTTAAAACTAGAACAATTGAAAGCCTTAAGTGTATTGTGTGATTCGATGAGGGGGGGAGAGCCAATGGCTCTCCAACAAGTAACCGACATAACCGATGTCGAGGAACCCTCGTCAATAATGGTTCTATAGATATTCTTGTTCTCAACAAAAACTTGAATCTGAAATGCTAACTGAGGAGGTAGCCTTGGAATGTGGTCTTCCAATTCAAATATTATCAAATTCGTATTTGTGGGATCAATTCCACCAATTTCCTTTAATAGTGCCTTCCATTTAGAGGGACAAATTTGAAGGACTTCGAGAGATGACATCACAGAGGGTGCTTGCGCAAGATCTTTTACAATACTGTAGTTTTGAGAAGCACGTGCATGAGGATTAAAGACAGACTTTCGAACAATGCCCTTTGGAGGAGGGAGAATAACTGTATCGGGACTCAGTCGTTCGATATGAAGAGGACTATTGGGCGGTGAAGTAGAGGGAGGTGGTTGAACCAATTAAGGTGGTAAATCGTCAACTTTCTCCTTTGAAGGAGAATAATCTTTGGCCGGAGTGGTGATTGCAACGTTGTTATTAGTAGAATTACCAGTACACATAAGGACATACGAAGTGGTGGAAGGAGAGGGTTGGTCATGAATGACCAATTGGGCTTGCTATTGAGAAGGGAAAGGTTGTGACAAAATGACAGGTGTGGGAGGGTTTCTGGTCCCTTGAAGGAACTTAGTGACCTCAACACGTCTTGGACAATATTTCATGTAGTGATCATCACCACAGATAAGGAAAGGATATCAAGGTTTACGCTTATCCTTATCATCAGCAGGCTATGTTTTGGATTTTTCTAATTGCATATTATTATTTCTATCCTCCGTGTTCTTACCCTTTCCTTTTTTAGATTTGTTTTTGCCAGAAGGGGTAGATTGAACTGAATTAACCTCATAAGTTTTTTCGGTGGAAGGAGTAGGAGTCAGAGCACTTTGAACATTAGAAGTAGTAGATTTGGGATTGGTGTGGGTACCTGATGTTGATTTAGCATCAGCATGGAAGGTGCCAATCACACCATTAGAAACATGAGAAGTTGTTGGCATTGTTGAGGTAGTTGTGGTAGAAGGGCAAGGAGCGTCAGTGATAAATTCGTAAAGAGTTCCTATTTGCGAATAAACGAGATCTAGGTACTGAGCATGAATAATCATCTTCTCTTCAGTGACAACTCCACCGATGGAAATATCACGAGATATTTTATTGACTAATTATTTGGTGAACCATTCAGCCAATAACTGATCAGGAAGGTTGATTTTTATCAAGTGTCTTCTGTGTCTCCACTCATGGATGTGATCATAAAAGTGAGTGGTAGAGGATTTTTCAAACGAACTCAAAATCTTGGCTCTTTTCTCGTAGCGGATTGGTAGTTGGTAATGTGTGAGGAAATCCATGGAAAGGGTGTTGAAGTCATTAAAGAAACCTCGTGGTAATTCTATGTACCACTTTGTGGTTGAACCCATGAGAGTTCGTTGAAAGAGTCATAACCGAATGGAGTCGTCGATCAAAGAGTTGGACGAACACCAAAGGTGGAAAGTCATAACATGATTGTTTGGGTCTTCTCCCAGTCAACCATCAAACTTGGGAATGTCGGACAGTAATTTGGCTGGTATGGCAGGCCAAAGGGGATAATGTAAGATAGGATTATTCAAGATTCTAGACAATTCAGGTAAATCCAAAGTGGCTAGAAAAGGTAGCTATCTATTCATGTGAGGATACTAGTGACTTTGGGGAGGAAGTCTCGTTGGTATATCAATAGGAACGTAAGCAGTTTTCATGTAAGTGGAGATTCCTGACAGATTATGCCATGGAGGATTTGGAGGCATATAGCCCATAAGGTTGGGTTGGTTGGAAATATTCCCTTGAAAAGGGACACTATACTGAACATTCAGATGCCAAGTAGGATTCAAAGAACCGGGATACGACTAGCCAAATTGAGGGGGTACAAAAGAGTTGACTTGAGGTTGTTTCCCCCCAGATGATTGTGGATTTCCTTGGGAAAGTAGGTTCCAAATTTGGGATAGTGATCCCGATATGTTTTGTCCATATAATGGGTTATAGAGTCCAACCTAAGGTTTTCCTCCAAGTGAAGGTTGCCCCCCAATGTGAGATTTCCCTCCAATGGGAATCTGGTAACCAGAAGTGAACAGATGACGGGTGATTCCAATTGGATTGGAGCCACTAGGGTGAGATCGCCCAAGAAAAGGTGGATACGACCCTCTAGAGAGGACCTGGGAAGGTGTAGGAACAAAACTGACAACAACATTGTACCCAGGTGGAAAAAAAAGTCCAAACAATTTGGATGGAACCTGGGTAGGGATGACGGTGGAAGTATTCAAAGCGTGATACCCAGGAGGAAGCGATGGGATAGGTATAGATGAGAGTGGTGTGCCGATGGGATATTGGTTGACCACCACATTCCTGGTAGGAATAGTTGTAACTTGTGGGACCATAGTAGAATGGGCCATCTAGAGAGAAAAAGTCGAGCTAGGACCAACTGACTATGTGTCTGGAATGACGGTGATGTTGCTAGTTGTACAAGAAAAGTAGTCTAAAGGGATCGTGTAGGTAACAAAAATTTTGGGCAGTTGTGAGATGACAGGTGTATTAGGACCCGCCCCCAAGTTGTCGTAAAGGTCCTGCACTGTATGAGGTGGGGTTCTAAATATGTCAGTAGACCAAAGGGGATTCTCAACTCCAGGGTCTGTATGGTGTCCATTCGGTATTCCATAAGTGTCAACAAAAAGTTCTCCTGATGAATTCATCTGAAGAATGCATCTCTCATATCTAGGAGGAATTCAGAAAGCCTCTAGAGAATAGGAAATAATTCAGAAATTTTCTAAAGAGACAGAAATTTCCACATGTGAGGCTACGGTGTCCTGGACTGCTCTCCACTTGGGAGATCCCTCTGGTGAATTAGGAGGCAAAGGGAGATAACCTTCTGTATCTGCTGGGGGTATCCCTTGCATCCTACATGAACAGGGTGGAGGGTCAATGTTGGCCGAACCAAATATTTTACGAAAAAAATCTATGGCCAACTATGGAAACAAACAACACTCGCTAATAAAATCTAGAAATCAAACCAATAAAGAAACCTTCCTATGTCGAATTCACTAGTTGGTGATGAAATCCAACATCGTGAAGTCGAGACAAGAAGGGGCTAGGATAGAGCAGGTGGAAAATTTACATCGACGATCTGCTTAACGGACTTACACCCTGGTGCAAGCTCCCACACATAATCATGGGTATACCCTCCAAGGATCCCAAGTGAGTCTGGCCAACATCGATTCCAGGTACCATGAAGACTTTCCCCTCCACAGTCACCTCGTGTAAGACCCTAAAGAGATAGGCTACTAATGTTACCAAGAACAACAGTGATTCCTGAGGAAACAATCGATAGCCTGATCCATGCCCAAGGGCAGGGTATCTAGCCCGAAATCAAATTGAAAGGCTTCTACTCATAATTGTGGATATACTTTCAAGTGACCCCCATAATACGCACAATCTATACACTAAGACCAACAAAGAAGGGTGAGTAACTCTACCATCCTTAATGCGACCTCATGTTTGACCCTTGTGTGAGAAGGGCTTCCCATGACGAAATGTTGCAAGTGGATTTGAGCACTCCCTGTCACAAGATGCTACTTTTTTTTTATTCTTTGGAGAGTGTGCTTCACAACCTATTCCAAAGCGTCAGCCTAGCTAATGTTGGTGTAAAAGAGTTTCTAGAAAATAAAAGTTACTATTAAATTTTAAAATTACGTAGTATTTTAGAGGATGTTTACGCAAGAGGGAGATGGAGATGAAACTCATGTTGTATGAGACCCTCACCCAATAATATGCAAGATGATATGATTGATGCAATGTTTCATTTCGCTGAACTCTAATTACAATAGGGAGAAACTATTTCTTCAAAAAACTCGAAAGCTACGAAATATAATTTATTTTTCTTGAATGAACACTATTTCAAACAATCATAAGGAATGAAATTTTCCAATTTGTTTTCTTGCAAAAAAAAAATTTTGGAATGAATTTTTTTTTCTTATGAATGATTACTTAAAAAGAATAAATAACTTTAATTCTTCCTTTCCAAAACCAATTCAGGGATATAATGAAGAAAGGAAAAGTAATCAAAGAAAATAGATACACTCAACAAATATCCAGAAAATGTAAAACAATCCAAAACTTTAAATCAAATCAAAGACTTTTATCAATCAAGCACTTAGATTTAAATCCAGAGATTATGTCCTTGTTGAAAAAACGAAAGAGGTAAAAACTTGTAAAATGATGAAGAAGGGTTTTCAATCCCTGAAAACCAAGCAACAACAACTCTTACACTCAGAAAAATAGTCAAATGCTGGAACTAAAATTTCTTCCCAGGTGATCAAAGAAAAATTGGGTCTAAGAAGACAAAAAGAACCAATCCAAAAATTCTACAGGAGATGTCGTAACCCAGTAGTAAGGTACAATGTGGTGACTTGATGTTTCCACAGGCTATATATGGGTATGATGCTAAGATTCCGCACTGGTCTAAACAGTTAGGGTGCAGCTATCTAAGGTTTTTGCATGCTCAATATGGGATATAATGAATAAATTCCTGTAAACAAAGGAAAATTGGAAAAAGGGCAAACAGTCTAAAAGAACTTTAAGATCCAGAGAGTCTGGATGGATCCCCTACATACTCAGAGACTAGTTTAAAATGAAAGGAGGTAGGCTAAAGGAAAATGGACAACAAAAAACAAAAACAAGTCGTATCCCCAGTGGAGTCACCAATTTTGTTATTGGATAAATCGATGAATGTGGACATAAACTAATCTCCCTAGATCCACGTGGATCTAGAACAAAAAAAGACAGGACATGATGCTTTCCCTAAGCTTTGATCATTGAATTTACTATCAAACAAGAGATGAATGACATACCTTTGAATATTTGTTTCTTACGTCTTTGTTGTCCTTACTCCATTCCAGTTCTCTTGTGATATTGGATCTGCAATGAAACACAAACCAACCAAAGTGAAAACAACAATAGTATATTCAATGAAAACTTACACATGTGATCAAGGAGTCATGTAATAAAATGAGAATGATTTTATGGGATTCATAGGGATGATTTTAGGGGCTAATTTCCATGGTTTTTCCAAAAACGAGATTCGCTATTTTAAAAATGATTCGCCCAAATTCTATAGGATAAAATTATTTTACCTTAAAAATCACCAAAATTTTATAAAAACTATATAAAATCCTTAGGAATTTGAATATTTTTACAAAAATATCGCCAATCATTTATAGTTGGCATATGAAGGATTAGTAAGATTCGCCAAGGTTTCTACATTTTAAAATAAATGTCCATCCTTAAAATCATCCCTGTATGGGAAAGAAACATTCCACTGTAGTATATTAAGTAAAAGTGGAAGATACAACCAAACAACGTTGATGTTGCAAGGTTCCCTTTCGGTGGCTCTTTGCACCAACACACACACTCCAAACTTGCATGAAGAGGATCCACAATAACTTGATGGACATATGAAGACTTCAAGCATCAATAGAGATAGAATCCCTCACACAATTCTTGGCCTATTCCTTCATTAATTCCTTGCTTGATATTTCTTTCTACTTGCTTAACTTTTTCCATGAGAAATCAATCATTATATAGGAGAAAGAGAGATGGTGAAAGAGATTAAGATGATCCCACCAAATCAAGGAAGTGAGTAGGATCCCAACCATATGAATTCCACCTCATATTCTAGAAGATCCCTTCTAGAACTTTCATTTCGACCTTTTCTCAGTCTTCCAATGCTGTCACAGCCTGTCTATAGTGCAGCCTTTGGAAACATCGCAAGAAGTTTCATGACAGCCTACGAAAATCATGCATTTACGCACTGTACCTTATGGTTGGCTAGTGACAGCCTTAAAAACAAGTTTTGTAGAAGAGGGAGCTGGTCACTTTTCTCATGAATAAAGGTTCTTTCAAAAGCCTAAACATATGTTGTAGAAACATCACCAAGGTGACTAAAATAATCTGTAACAACAAGAGATAACACAAATTATTACAGATGAAAATATGGAAAAATACAATATCAAAATGAAAAAAAAACATAGACATCATGAAGCAAGATCAGGATAAAAAACATTGCGAGCTCGTAAAACTATTAAAAAATCAAGGTTCTCAACATAATAATAAGCAAGGGAGTACTTCAAGGTCATATATATCTTCATCACCACAACCTATACCACTTCCACCTCCCTATAATCCATCAGGAGGCCCCCAATATCAACCCTTCATGATATACCCACCCAGGGCCAAAATAGAATTTTCAAAATACAATGGAAGCGAAAATCAATGTGTGGCATGGTTTGACAAGGCTGAAGAGTATTTCAATATATATATAATTAGAACACATCATGAAAAAGTAAAATATGTTCCATGCATATAGAAAGTGAAGCATGCAAATGGTATATGTGGTGGAAGAAATAAAATCACTCGTACAACTTCCATTCTTTAAATTTTTTTTTTAAGAGATTCCAGGGAATCACTGAAAACAAATTATTTTTGAAACTCACTTGGCTAAAACAAAAGGTAGTATCAATGGGAAGTTCTCGCCACATGGGTATTTGGGCTATATACAGATTAATTACTCCAATATTTATATATCATTTTTGGGATTAATTGCGTAGAGTAAGTCATTAATCTATCACTGATATCCATGAGTATTAGTCACAACTGATCAATAATTCTCATGATTTGAATAGTCCACTAAGAACTCATTTCATTGAGTGAGGATCACAAGGGTGAAAACATGGTATTGAAACAAGAAAAATGAATTGCATAGCATCAATCATCACTTCTAGGGTTTTCACTTGGTAACCAGGACTTCCCAGGTGGTCACCCATCCCAAGATGCCTCTAGATCAAGAATTCTTTACTGTGGATTTTTCCCCACAATAAAACCCACTTAGATTGCTACCCCATTTGAAAAATCTTAGCAAGTATTATTCCTTATGAACTATCTTGTTAGAGCTCCATTCACTCTTATTATTTAATGATAGAGTGGCTTCCACAGTGCAACATATTAGATATCATTTTTGGGATTAACTGTGTAGAGTAAGTCATTAATCTATGACCCATATCCATGAGTATTAGTCACAAGTGACCAATAATTCTAATGATTTGAATAATCCACTTAGAACTCATTGCATCAGGTGCAATTCATTTCATTGGTTTCAATCCCACTTCTTCACCCCTATGAGCATTGTTATCACTGAAATATCGTCCACAACATTGCATGCAAATGGTCACATAAACACAACAATGCCAACAACAATTAGTTCAACTGCAACACTAAAATACATTTCAAAAGGAAAAAACTATACAATTGGGAAAAAATTGACATGTGCAAATTCACCAAAGGAAGCGCACGCACAGTGCATTGGCTAGCAAAGCTCTTAGAGAGCACAGTGCACCAAATGTGCAAATGCGTATGAGAAAATATGTGCACTCCCATGAACGGTGCATTTATGGTTCTTGTCGCCCCCCCAACCACTTATGGACCATCTCCCAACCTGATTTGACCTCCATATATGAGCGAAATCCAAATGGGGGGTTGGTCAAGGACCAAAGGGTTCCCTAAAAGTCCCCTTGTTCACACAAAGAACCAATTACCTTTTGCCTTGAAGAAATGATATAACTAATATCCATGGGTGCACTAAGAAACCAAAGTCTTCATAGTATTGTTATGTTGCCTCAATTCTCCCTTGAGAATCCTCTTTTCTCCTTGGAGTATTCAAGCATCATTGCAATATGCCATTCCACTCACCTCTTAAGGGAATAGGCATTGATTATCTTCACCATTTGCTATTTTTCTTCCATTTTAAAAGATCTCTCCATTAGGGAACTCAAGATCCCTCCCAAGGAGGAAGAGGGGACTCATAAGTCCTCATTTTTATCTACGGTGTTTTTCCTACTAATTTATTGGTCCATTGGTAGCATTATCTTGGTCATTGGTTGATTGTTTATGGTTCTAAGTTTCTCATGCATTCTAACTCTTATTTCTTAGTTGTTTTAGTTTGTTTCTTTGTTTATTACATGTGTTTGTCTTGTTTAACCCACTCACAAATTTTTGTCTTGTCTAGCAGGCCCAACTAGGCATGCAAGTGTTGTTTTTTTTTCTCACCCAAGTGACAAAACAATCACAACATATTGGTGACCATACTGGGGAGAAGGTATCAAATTACACCCTATTTGGGATTAGAGATCACTTCTTTTAATCAATTTGTCTTCCAGGTACCAAAACCGACCTAGACTTACCCGTCAAAGGAAAACTTCTGAGTTGGAGGAGGAGAATTTCACTCCAAAATCCCCCCCAACCGTGTATCAAAAAGTGCATATATTTTCCTACCCACAGACATGCACTCAGCGCACTCTGCACCCCACATGATTATTTTCTCTGCACATTTTGCGCATTGTGTGCCCTCTACACACCTGTTAGAATTGTAACCCGCGCACATATCCAATTTTTAAAAATTGTAAGGGTTTTGTGACGATTTGAAGGCCCCTAGTTTAGATTTTTTCTTTCATACAATTTGCAATGCACATGCAATCCACTTAGAATCCTTTCCCATATGAAAGGTTAGCTAAACATATGCACTTAGGGGGTAAAAAGAACCAACTATTCTCCTCTTTTTCTTTGGTTTCCACATGGATGACTTGTTTGGTTTGTAAAATTTAAGTTGAGATTATTGCTATCACATATAAAAACACTTGCATTGGGACCATGGATTAAATTTGATCATTGAGTATGATCTTCTCTCGCATCCTAGGGCGATCTTCAGAATCAGAAAGATGGTTAAAGGGACATTTCATCTCCCTTAACAAAAATATTTAGGAGAGGACAAAAGTCCCTCTAGGGATCCTCTTAGTTTCTTTTTTGAAATCATCTTAAAGTTGTGAGGGCCCATACATGCCCACATGTTGCAAACTTATGATAGTTTCTTAAAATTCATTTCCTAGTTTACATCACTAAGGAAGTTTAAAGATCAAAGTAATGAGCCCATACATACCCAAATGCTTGCAATCTAGGATAGTTTTTCAAAGATTTCTTATTGTAAGCCACATTTAGGGAGTTTAAAGGATTTGTAAGGACCCATATGTCCACATGCTAGTTCTTTAGGGATTTTAAAATTCTGCAAGGTTGTACCAATGATACTTAGTAAGCTAGNTTTCCCATATGAAAGGTTAGCTAAACATATGCACTTAGGGGGTAAAAAGAACCAACTATTCTCCTCTTTTTCTTTGGTTTCCACATGGATGACTTGTTTGGTTTGTAAAATTTAAGTTGAGATTATTGCTATCACATATAAAAACACTTGCATTGGGACCATGGATTAAATTTGATCATTGAGTATGATCTTCTCTCGCATCCTAGGGCGATCTTCAGAATCAGAAAGATGGTTAAAGGGACATTTCATCTCCCTTAACAAAAATATTTAGGAGAGGACAAAAGTCCCTCTAGGGATCCTCTTAGTTTCTTTTTTGAAATCATCTTAAAGTTGTGAGGGCCCATACATGCCCACATGTTGCAAACTTATGATAGTTTCTTAAAATTCATTTCCTAGTTTACATCACTAAGGAAGTTTAAAGATCAAAGTAATGAGCCCATACATACCCAAATGCTTGCAATCTAGGATAGTTTTTCAAAGATTTCTTATTGTAAGCCACATTTAGGGAGTTTAAAGGATTTGTAAGGACCCATATGTCCACATGCTAGTTCTTTAGGGATTTTAAAATTCTGCAAGGTTGTACCAATGATACTTAGTAAGCTAGGTAACAAATATTTGTAAGGACCACATGAATTCCACATGTTTCAATCTCACACCTAACTTATTAAAAATTGGGCACGCCTTTTTTTCTCACTTGCTCACACACAAAGTCACTCCTCACTCACATAATTTCCATTTCGAATTGTGGAGGTTGAAGTAGGTTTTCTCCAAATAATTCTGAAACGTCCTACTACTTCTTTTTGGAAATTCTCCACACCCACTTAATTCAAATGAGATTGGTTCACACCCCCACTCTCTCATATCACCACATCTAAATTGTTTCTAAAAAATCACTAAGTTTTCCTCCACAAAAGGTGCCAAAATAATTTTTTTAGTTTAGGTAGGATCTTGGGGGTAGGCATCAAAATAACCCCTCGTTATCTTGTTCTCATATTTTCAAAACATTAGAAGTTGACAAATAGGTAACTTTCAAGTCCTCTAAGTCAAGTGTTCCTACACCATAAGGTAGGGAGATACCCATGAAGGGTTGAAGGCCGAGGTATGGTTGTTTTGTGCATCCCCCATTGAGTCACCCAACTCTTCAAAGGGATCCAACCCATGAACCATTTCTTAGTCTGAAAATCTAAATGATGCACTTTGACCGAGGTACCTAGCGACCACAATTTAGGAAATATACCTAGGTGGCAATTGTGGGTTGCAATTGAACCTTGATCATATTTTGTGTGGCTATTGGGAAATATTTCGAGCTCTTTCGGGATATGCACCCTCTACCCCTCATTATAACAGATTATTTCATCCTTTATTAGTTCCTCTTCCGATGGCTTCAGACCCCACTGATGAGTGCTCTTGGAAGGTCCAGTGCTATTTGAGAGGAAGAACGATACATATTTTAGGACATGATAATTTTATTTTATTTGTTCCCCCACATGGAAAAAAACAACCTACCCACATGTTTTCCTATTTACAGTTAATATATGTATGATGCTCATTTGATTACATGCAATTCTGAGTTGTATTTGTTAGTGTACAAATTATACAAAGCTCTGGTTCATTTATTTCTCTCATCACCATTTTCACACATTCACTTTGCTAGTCGAACATCATAGGGGACCCACATAATCCTCGTCGTTCCATATGGTTGAAAAATCTCCCTCCTATTCTAGGAGTCCCTAGTCTTGCCAACTCACCGACTCAACCATCTCACACCCCCGTGAGTGACACTATTTTGGGATCAAATTTACTTGGTTACACTTTGCTTGGGTCCAATTACCAAGGCCATCCATACACTAGTTCTCCTTCACAAGGAGGTGGGGGGAAAACTTATTCTTGTTGAAATAATGTAACTACGAAGAGCATTATTACTATTATTTTGTTATTGTATTAAATCCCCATTGAGGATTAATCATGTCGGTAATTGTATAAGGACCAAATCCCCTTTTACGGATTGGTCATCGGACAATTACAAAGTGCAGAATAAGAAGTCGGCCCCAACAGTTATAATGGAAG
>SNQJ01S0074474.1:38824-52370 GCA_010110895.2 Picea sitchensis
TCTAGCCTATAAAAGAAGGGTTAGGGGTCCCATTTGAAAGGAGGAGAATCATAGTAAAGAAACTATAGCCGATTGAGCATTCCCTTTGTCCAAACCTTTAGCCATCCTTGTGCAAAGAGAAGTATAGAGAAAATCAGTTGGAAGACAGTGGAAGAAGAGCCCAGGACCAGGATCGAGGAGAAGTAGTCGACTTTATCATTGTAAGGTATCATTGTGAATTTAATAAAAGAATTTCTTTTCTCGTCCTGCCATATGAGATTTTCATTATTGGAATATTGATTGTATGATTGATTAAATTTCTAACCCATTAGTTCATAGATCAAATGCATGTGGAGTTCTTTGTTTGTCTTTAGTGAATGCATGTCAGCATTGGGAGGAGATTTGCAGTCAATGAATGACCAAGCGCGAAAAGGGATCGACATCAAACACGAAGAATAAGGTACATCAACTTAATCTCTTAAGCCTTGTATTTACATATGAGTAATGGGGGTCTAGGCATGGGATGATGGTAAAAAGTAAGAATCTTTAGGTCATTTTTGCATGCATGATAAAACCCTTAGTGCTAGTCTGTAGGAGGGATTCCCCACCCACAACAGAATTGGTGACCATACTAGGGAGCTCTAGGGTTTCTGGGAATATTTTTGGGTATTTTTAAAAACTGGTTTCATTCCTTGTTTTTAAAGTTTCTGCAAAAGTATGAGCTAACAAAGATTCTGGTCTTCCATACCAGTTATCTCTGTTTCTTTGCTTGACTGCATTTTTTTTCTTTTTCGAGACCCACAGAGGTACACGCAACCTGTATAAGGTCTGCACGTGTGTACCCACGCCCTAACTTCTCATAGCCCACATGTACATGCTAGCTAAGGAAGTGTCAGTCATGTATATGATTCCAGAAAATTTCTTTTAGAGGGGCAGTCATCCTCTCCCCTATCAGAAATAGTCCTTCTCAGGGGTTTTATGGAACTCTTTCTAGTCTTTACTATTTGCAGTCTATAGCTTAGGTTTCACCTCAGATTGGTTTGTTCTATGAAGTTTTCTTTGAATTGTTTTTTTTTCTATTAAAGTAAGTGTCTGAGTCTTCAAGAGATCTTGGTTCTCAGTACTAGTATTCTTTGCCTGGGATGGATTGCTTGGCCTTTCATTTGTCTCAGATTTTCAGAGATACACACGGCCTTTATAAGGCTAGTACATGTGTACACGTGCTCTGAATTTACACAGCTCACGTGCACACGCTTATTGTTGAACTATCAACAGTGTGCTTGTGGAGAAAATTTTTGTTGAAGGTGAGGCAATCATCCTTTCCTTTGACAAGAGTTATACCTCTCAGGTTTTTGGGTCTCTGTCATAGTGGTCAATAACTTAGGTTTGATCACAACAATAGATTTATTTTTCATTAAGAAGTTTTCCTCAAAATTTCCTTTTTATAGGGTTTTTAGACAAGTGTGAGAGTCCAGTTTTATTTTGCTTGTGTCATTTTTAAATTGACTCTTTGCGATATGCACTTAGGCCAGAAGTTTTCTTGGTTTTTACTTGTTGATATTTTTCCTTTTTTCTTTGTGAGCATTCAAATAAAAAAAAAAAAACTTTTATTTCTTTGTTTGGTTAAATAGTGTTGTTTTGCATTAACAACCAGGGAAAAGTTTTTGTTTTCATAAGTTCTTGACGATTTACTTAGATCATAAGTAGCTCGTAGTCGAGTGAAATTCTTCTTTGAGTTTGTTGTTCAGAGATCTTAGAAAATTTTTAGTTTGAAAAGTTGTTTAAGATTTGAGTCAAGTGAAGTTATTTTGTTTCCAACTTTCTGTTTATTTTTCTTTCGTCTTTCAAACATCACTAGTTTCACTTTCATAACCTTTGACTTAATACAAGCCATAAAAATTAACGCTAAATCTAAAATTCATTAGACTTTTTATGTTTGTAGGGTCAACCAACTAGTTTAGGGTTAGGGCCTTGAATTAGGTTGGAGAGGAAACTCTTCAAGGCCATTAAATCATACATTGGAGTCTGATTTAGGGAGTGTCAAAGTCCAGTATCGTGAAAGTTATCCGGGACCCCCCTCTAACACAGGGGCTAAAAACGAGGTCATGTATGGAAAGGTAGTGGAGATAACCCCTCCAAAGCTAGACCAATCATAGTGGAGAACACATATAGAGGGCTTGTCTTGGGATTCCGTCGATTGCATTTGCCACAAAAATTCGTGGGTCTCGAATCCGTTAGAGGTCCTCAGTTGTATTCCATACCACTTACCTTCGATACCCTTGACAATTTTTGGGCTCAATACCCTGCTCATTGTGGTCTACCCAACTTTCGACTATACCCGCCTGGTGACTGTTCACGCGCTAGCAACCTAGTTGTCTATATTTTTAGAGACACACACAGGTGACTGTGGGGGTGTACCACAGTACCTAGGATAGACATCGTGCCACGCTTTGTAGAGTATACCTAGAGGGTGCTTCCATGTTCGATTTGCACTTGCACCGATAAGTTTCTCTAGTGTTGGTTGTTGTAACTATTCTTCCAACTAGTTTAGTGTTTGCTTGTTTTATCTTGGAGGGACCTTTTTAGTGTGTGTTTTTTTTTGAACGAATAGAAAGCCCTAGGGTGTCTTTGATATTCTCACACAATGGAGGATCACGAGATCTACTAGTCATGAAGGCTTCTGGGCCTATCACCGATTACACTAGAGCCACCTCCACCACCACTAAGGCGAAAGCTAGACCAACACGGGTCTTTTGAAGCGACCGGGTCACAAGAAATTGTACCTGACCAACATTCAGAGGAAACGACCATTTTAGACTTTGGAGTGAAATCTCTTGGTCCATCTAAAACTCCAACCACTGATCTTTCGGCACCCATCATCGTACTGATTCACCTTTATGAGTTCCAGATAGTGTCACATGCAGAAATAGAAACAAATGTTGTCACTTCCTATGGGAATTATTCAATTCCCACTACGGTTGTCACCGCAGGGGATTTTCCACCTCCTAACCTACCATCACTAGTCTGAGCCACCATTGTCTCGACCACCTCTACCTCGAGCAGCGGTCCAGTCCCATATATGGCGGTGGCCACTGCCCCTTTCACACCAAGTGGGATAGGCCCTCCATTCTCATACGGGATGCCTATCTCAGGTAAACGTCCTATACTTTCATACTCCACTTTATAGACTTTAGGTCTGGGGGAAAGGAGCTCTAATGCTCCTCTACAAGGACACATGGGGGGAACTTCAGCTCCTTTTAACTCTTTCCCTTACAGGGGAGTTCATATACCTCCTTCGTCCCCTTCGCTCAGTGGCACCCACCAGGAATCCACTGGGCCACCTACACACCATAGTTTATTTAGAGAAGGGAGTCAAGGACCACCTTCTCATAATATGCCGGTAGGTTTGACATTGTTTTCTTTGTTTGGTGCATTTGGTAACAATGCTTTCTCATCAGCTGCTTTCCCGACTGGGGGTAATCCCAGTTACAGACAACCTATTCCTATGTAGGATACTATTCCTGCATAGGGGGGAAACCTAGGAACTTATTCCGCATCTGGGCCTTGTAATTCTTGGCAAGGCTCAGTTCCCTCATCGAGAATTTTGATATGGGGCAATTCTTTTCACACTCAATGGAACCCCAGATAAGGTATTATGTCTATCCCCATGGGATCGGCATGGGGCAACCCTTCCCAATATCCTCCGAATGTAATGCACGCCCAACCATCTACGTCCTATTTTGGGAATCAACCAATTATGTCTCTTCACATGCAGAATTTGTACGCTGGTCATGTCCATGGTTTTTACCAAAACCCAGGCTAACAAATGAACTTTTCCTGGCAACCTGGTGCCAGTCAAACTCCAAGTCCCTTTTCCCATGGTTATCACCAACAACCCAAACTACCTTTCCTGGCAACCTTGCATTTTCAAGACTTGACAAGGTTGTTGAATGAACCTATCTGTCACGATCCGTGTTGGCCCCCTATGCCGATGAAGTTGCCTTCGGGCATACCAAAGTTCGATGCCAAGCCTAACGAAGATCCAGGAGATCATGTGACCACCTTCCATGTTTGGTGCTCATCTAACTTGTTGAAAGATGACCTCGTACAATTGCGATTGTTTCAACGTACTCTCATTGGGAGTGCCACGAAATGGTACATTGAGATCGACTACTCAAGATACTCTTCCTTTGGAGAATTGGCAATGGCTTTCCTAAACCATTTCCAATTACCTGTGAGATACGATGCTGGCACAGAATTGCTGGCCAATTTCGCACAGACAAAAGCAGACCATATCTCTGATCACATTCAAGAATGGAGACGCAGAAAGAGTTTAATTAAGGTGCCAGTCCCACCAACATTCCTGCTTGAGTGGTTCCTTAAGTATTTGGTCCCACATTTATCCAAAGACACAGTGAAGTCGAGAGTGTTTTCCGAAGAAGATGCCATCATGAGAGCTTAACAACTTGAGCTAATCTATTCTTAGTCCGGTTTATTATACAATATCCTTCCAGATGTGCCATGCTCAATACTTGATAAAACCCGACAAAGAGCTGGACCACATGCCGATGGTATTGTTGGTTCACCACAAGCAAATCCCACAGAGAAACTGACAAATCAATTGCAACAATTGTCTATACAACACACAACGGCCAACCAAACTACTGGTTTGGCTGCTCCCCCTACTGAAATGTCGGATGTACACACAGTGCAATCGACAAATCCAAAGGCCACCCAATAGCCTGAAGAAAAGAAAAAAAAATGAAAGAAGGGTAAGGGGGTTAAGAAACCCACTAATAATGATGGCAAGGGAAACACTGAGAAATGGCAGGCGAGGTATCCATGCAACCTATGCGCGGAAGAACACCCAACCCGCCAATGTCCTCAACTTGTAGAGGCCCAAAAGTTTGTGACACAACAACAACTTGTCATGTTAACCAATCCATTTCAACATGGGAAAAACCTAACCCAAGCCTCTACAAGTGCGGAAAGGGGCAGTCAAGGACCCTCTTTGTCTTAGAATAATCCCACATCCGGGAATGTGTATATGATGAAGGGCAATGCTTTTATATCGACTAGAGCACATGACTACAGTAAACCAAGCACTTCTGAGAAGGGAAAAGAATTAGAACTCCCATCTTTTCCTCTGCAGATCGAGAATACTTTGGGTGAAACAATGACATGCACCTCAAAAGGCGCGTTCAAAAAAGATTCTCACAACCCAAATGCAAGGGCTGCCTAGAACTATTCTGTGGTGGAGAATTTGTCTCAAACCCCTTGTGTGATGTCTGCTTTGGAGGTCCTCTAAATATGCCCTTCCCAGAGGAAAGATTTGTTAGCTACTTTAGGATCTACTGAGACTTGTAATCTAGGTACAATCATGCTAGATACAATCGACTTAAAACCTCGTCTTCCTTACCACATAGCATTTCAGATAGTAGTGGCTCACCCCACAAAAAATTTTACTCATAATATTTTTCGCACGATGGTTGATGAGGGCACCTAGACATGCATTATGTCATTGGCATGTTAGAATAACATTGGCCAGCCCATTTTGTCTCCGTCACCTACTCTTCTCACTGCTTTCGACGGTCGTTCATTCTGACCACATGGTNTTCCCCATGTAGTTAAGAGGGAAGACCATGTGTGTCGAGGTAGAAGTAGTCGATGTGTCCCTTGACTACAATCTATTGTTAGGAAGGAGTTGGACTTACACCATGCAAGCAGTGGTTTATATAGTTTTCTAGGTCTTGTTGTTTCCACACGAGGACCGTATTGTGGCCATTGATCAATTGTCTTTCTCTAGACCTGAGCCTTCATTGGGGGTATCCGTGGTCCCGATGATTGATAATCCCCAACCAAGCATAGTCAATGTAGGGTTTGGTTTGTGCCCATATTTGATGGGTACCTTCGATTACCCGCCCCGTTAGGGCGATGTCAAGTTCATATTCGACCACCATAAGGTTGCGATTTTCCAAGTTTCATCATTTCACATGACTTACTTCAACGATCCATGGATACTTCCTTCCCCATCAGCCATGATGGAAGGGATAGGGCACCCTGCCATGTCCATGCCCTTGTCCATAGCTGAAGTAGCGTACTCTTTAGTCTAGAAAGCTTCGGCCGACACAGATCCAACTCCTGCACAAGAGCTAGATCCGATTCTAGAGCCTATTTGGGCTCAAGGTTCTCTCACCCACATCGATTCGTTAGACTTAGTCTTACCCTTCGACGATGCAGTAATTGAAGCAATGACTTGTCTGGACAAACCCTAGGACGATATCCATCACAAATCATACTTCCTCACAGAGTTAAACAAAATCGAAGCTAGAGAATTCACCTTGACTATGACTGGAGATAGGTCTTGTCCTATTAATCCCTTAGATACACATGAGGTTTATGCCGAGGGTAATATGGAAACTATCACTGAAATCATACCGATCGATATCTCCATAACCCCTGGCGTCGTGGAGAATGTTTTCATTGGAGTTGAATGCTCCCCGAGAGAGATTTAAATCTAAACAGATCTATTTAAATAATTTCGTGATGTTTTTTCCTGGTCTTATGAGGAAATGCTAGGCATCGATCCAAAAATAGTCGAACATGAAATCACAACTTATCTAGATGCCAAGCCTGTTCGACAGAAGATTCGTCCAGTTAATCCCAAGAAAGAAGCATCCATTAAGGTTGAAGTTGAGAAACTGCTAAAATCCAGTTTTATCTATCCTATCCATTTGACCCAATGGGTGTCAAATCCTATGCCAGTCAATAAGAATCAAGGCACGATTCATGTATGTACAAAATTTCATGATTTGATCAAGGCTTGTCCAAAAGATAATTTTCCCACACCATTCATTGACCAGATAATTGATGAATGTGCAGGTTGTGAGGCCTTCTCTTTCATGGATGTTTTTTCGGGATATAATCAGATACAAATCAAACCCGAAGACCAACACAAAATGACATTCATTTGTCCATGGGGTACATTCGCGTATCGTAAGATGTCCTTTGTTCTAAAAAATGTTGGAGTGACCTTTCAGCGGGCCATGTATTTTTCTTTCCATGATCTCAAGAATATAGTCGAGGCCTATTTAGATGATTTAGCATCTCGATCTCACAAGAGAACAAATCATCCCACACACCTCCAACTTAGCTTTGAGTGATTTCGCTACTTCCGGATTTGCTTGAATCCAAACAAGTGCAACTTTTTCATAACATCAGGACATTTGTTACGTTTCATTGTTTCAAAAAAAGGGATCATGGTCGATCCTCTCAAGGTTGAGGCAATAATTCAGTTGCCTCCCCTACGCACAATCCTTCAACTTCAGAGTCCACAGGGCAAGATGAATTTTTTAAGGTGTTTCATCGCTAACTATGACGAGATCACAAAGGGATTTATGCGCTTACTGAAGAAAGATGTTCCTTTTTATTGGGATGATGCCATTCAATGCTCTTTCGAAGCGTTGAAACATTCCCTCACAACTGCCCCTCTGCTTCGACCACCTAACTATAACAAAGATTTCTTATTATACCTAGCTGCAACAGAGTCAACCATCCACATGGTTTTAGTTCAGGAAGATGATTTGTTCTCAAAATATGTGATCTATCACTTGAGCTGAGGCCTAGTCAGACCAGAACTCAATTATTCTCATATCGAAAAACTTGCGTTGGCAGCAATCCATGTTGTTCAACGGTTCCATCATTATGTTATGTTTCGCAAGACCACCATCATTGCTATTGTGAATCCGTTTCAATACATGTTGACATGACGGGTAATAGGCGGAAATATCATTATATGGATAGTCATCCTCTAGGAATTTTACTTACATTTCGTTTTAGCGAAATCCAAAAAATCACTGGTCTTCACAGAACTTATTTCAGAACTTCCGGTTGAGTCAGGTGATGTTATGCCCAAAGATTCACCTATCAAAGGATATATGTTTTTGATCACATATTTGGATCCCTGGTATGGATATATACTTATCTATATCCATACTTTCAAGTGCCCCATCTCTACTTCTCATGATGAGCGTCGTCGTATACGCCATCAGGCCAAGAATTATCTCATACTCAACGATACGTTGTATTGAAGAGGGGTAGACTGCATCCTGCGCCGATGTCTCACTCACGAAGAAGCAGTTATCATGCTTAACGATTTCCATACCAGAGAAAGTGGGGGTCATTTGTCTGGGTTAGCAACAATCCAAAAGATTTTACGAGAAGGTTACTTCTAGCCGACACTAATCAAAGATTGTATAAAATCGGTCAAGAAGTGCCACCCATGTTAGATCTTCTCTCAGAAGATGAGGGCACATCCTGCTCCCATGTTTCATGTCATCACAGTTGGTCCCTTCACCAAGTGGGGGATCGATTACACTACATGCAACCCTCCTTTAGCAAGAGGGAACCATTATATCATTGTAGCCGTAGACTACTTCACGAAGTAGGTCGAAGCTATGCCAACGTTTAAAGATGAAGGAGAGACTGCAACTCTCTTTTTATTCAACTAGATAATAGCAAGGTTCGGCATCCCGAGAGAGATTGTCACTGACCATGGCAGTCACTTTCAGAACCACATGATGGCCGAATTAACAACAAATCTTGGATTGTGGAAAGAACATTTTTCACCCTACTATCCCCAAGCAAATCGTCAGGTGGAAGCTGTAAATAAATCTCTTAAGACCATCCTATAGTGAACAATTAACTCAGCCAAGTCAAATTGGCATTTGATGTTATACTTGGCATTATGGGCTTACCGAATGTCTGTTAAGACTGCAACCAATTTCTCACCTTTTCAACTCGTTGACGAGCTGGAAGCAATCTTGCCTATCGAATGTCAGATCCCATCCCTAAAGTTGGTAGTATAGTTATTGCCAGACACTTCTCCACTTGAAGAATGGTTATTATACCTTGAGCGACTCAATGAGCAGCGTCATGATGTGACCCTGGACAACGAGGCTCACAAACATAAAGTGAAGTGTCAGTATGATTAGTCCGTTCATCCTTAGATTTTCTCTGAAGGAGACCTTGTCCTGGTCTATGACCAAGATAAGGACCCCCTGGGGGTAGGAAAATTCAAACCCATGTGGTTCAGACCTTTCGTCAAAAAAGAGGTTCTTAAAAAGGGTGTTTATCGTCTGGTCAACTTTGAGGGAAATTCTTTGGCGGGGCCTAGAAATGGGCTCTACCTCAAGAAGTATTACTCATAGGTAGGTCACCTTGGGTAACTTTTTGTAACATATGTATAGTCTTTGTACTATTACTTTCTAGTTTCTTTTAGTATTATCATTTTTGATGTTATCATTTGTCATTGTGGTAGATGTCAAGTGAATAAGAGGTGTTCATTGGGTACATAGATGGTGCTAGCCGACACACTCGGAGGCTTGTCTCCACATCTTGGGTAATTTTTACACCTCGAGGCCAGTTATTATCTTCCGGAGGTATATGCTTAGGTGAAACCACAAACAATGTCGCTGAATACAGTGCATTTATTGATTTTCTTCATGACGCCCTGTTATTTGGTATCTCTCATATCTGGGTCTATTTAGACACTCAGCTGGTTGTGTCTCAGTTAAATAGAGTCTACCATGTTCATGATCCAATTTTACACCGATGATTCCTTAGGGTACATCTCTTAGAACGAAGCTTTGATTATATTACATATTTTCATGTTCCTAGGAGATTAAACCAAGTTACAGATACTCTAGCTAATCAAATTTTAGACTGGCATCTCTCACACATATAAAATACATATACATAAACATGTTAAATACATTTTTAAAGGCAAATATGATCCATAAGACACAAAAAGAAATAAAAATATGTATATAATATCATAATCATTAGAGTACATAGGTGGATGCAAGCGCCTCAAAAGTATGACTGACAATGAGTCATGGGGCTTATGCCCTCAAAAAATATATACAGGTAGTGCTCTCGGTACGTGAAAAGTCTAGACTAACTAAGGTTAGGGCTTGTGGGCCCTATTATAATGATAACCAACGTTTGCCAAACGTCGAAACATTCGGAACCACGTCCGTGGTGCCCCCACTACATGAGGCTGCATATATGGTGGAATATCCTCAATCTCTGCCATAGGGACTATGTGGGTGAGCGAGGTAAAGTTTCACTTGATTCGTCTCAACACCCTCTCAGCCTCACCGACTGGAAGTACTCCTACTGTTGTTGGTCTCCCTGCGACGGCAGGTGCGGCCCCTGGCCGAGGACGACGCCTGTTCCTCGCATAATCCGTAGGTCGCACTGGTCCCACATCTGCACACAATAGACACATATCTGTCAAACACTCTGGTATAAAAAAATGATATATATAAAAAACAACATAAAAATTACATATATTTCACAAAAAAAAAACCGATGTAGACTTACCCATCTCTTCTCGCTCCTCACCAGGAGGTACTGGTATCTCAGGATCTCTCGAGAAATCAATCCCAGCATAAGGGTAATCCTATATGACTAGGATTTGTCATGACAACCAAGCAAAGAAGTCGTCATCAAAGGACTCATTGGTCCTTCCACCACCCTGTCGTGGTAGTAGCACTGCCCATCTGCAAACCATGGGAAGAGAGGCCTGATGTCCTCGTACCACCATTCGAGGACTAAAACTAGGAACCCTTTAAAAGAAGAAAGAACATAGAATCGTCCTGAACCCAAAGTTCCTCTGTGTTTGCAACCGACAATCTGTGAGTTGTCTCTTCATACAATCCAACAGTGTAGTGCTCCAGTCAAATATCTGTGCATTTAAGCACTAGAATGCACAATTCATCTATGAACGGGACACCTAATGTAGAGCCACAGAACCAGTCATCCACCCAATAAGAAACACAATCGCCTGCAATGATAAATCCGTGATCTTGCTTATGGGCACCTGTGAGCTCGATCGGTCTGTACCAGCCTCACAATAAAGTCCTATCAATTCTGATATGTTATGAGGCCCCGAAGGAAATGTCTAGAAATTGACTTGTTCCCCTCTCCTAGAGAGGCCAGTAAAAAAATAGATTTCCTCTGTAGTAGGCACCAGTGACTGCCCCTCTAACATAAAGGCCTCTGTGTCAGGATGGCAATAATCAACCAAGACATTTAGTAGCCTAGGTTGTGCTCGCATAAAAGGACATAGGAAGAACTTGAGAAACCCACATTGCATTAAGGAAGCAACAACATTGGGTTCTTCCCCGACCAAATCACTAATATCCTCATGCTCTCTTTCCCTCCAGTGAACATACATCCTACAAAAACCAAGTTCAGGAGGGCTAACCCTTGTTTTTTAAAAAATTTCCATTAAATAAAGGGTCCAGGTGGGCTGTAATGATGACAGTCATGTGTACACACGTGCAATCTTTCCTCTACCCAAGTGTACACGTGGCCTATCATAAGACAACCCTCATGGACCTAGGGCTAACCTTTTGAAGGTCGATGCCCCCCACAAAACCTGAAACTAAAAGCATAAATAAAGGTTTAAATTGCAAGAGGAGAGAGTTTATACTTACTTGGTCCAAGCAGATGGTTGTTTCTTCCACCAAAGCTCCCAGAATCAATTCTTTTCAAGAACGGGTAGTTTTGGATTTTAGTCAATTTTTCAATTAACAATGGTCATAATGAGCTGCCAACTTCTATTTATAAAGTTTTTTGGGCCTTTTTTGTCAATTTTCAGACCCTTTTGTCATTTTTTCTAAACTGAAAATCATTTAAGATGGTTCGAGAGTTTTCTTTGGATGATCATGGGAGGTATTCCTTTGGGTATTTGGAAATTTTTTTGAGATTTGGGCATTTGGATGGTCCTTTGGTAAAAAGTCTTTTTTTCCCAGCTTGTTGGATTTAAGTCAGGATTCCACCCCCACTTTTTGCATCTCGTTGTATTTTCCGCTTTTCCATAGGATCGATCCCACCGAGTTGCAACACTGAACCCTCATTACTGCTTTAGAAGTGTCATAATTTGGTGGTAGGGCCTACCATAACATGGATGCCCTAGGTAGATCCTGGTTGCATGACAGTGTCCATGCTGTCACTAACGACTATAGGCTCGATATTCCTCCATAGTTTTTTCCTAATTATGAGTTTTAGCCTAATTTGTATGATTCCTTTTCACTCTTGACCTCACCCTCAGGACTCCCGAAAAAAAAACCATAACGGGTCTTATTTTAAGCCCTTTTCAGACCCTCTAAACATGAAAAGACTAGTGATCTTGTGGCCTTTCACACTCGTTAAACTGAAATTTCAAGTCATGTCTATCCGGTGGTAGTTTACCCCTTTTTCGGTCCGGACGATCAACTGTATGAACAACGGTATACTCTAAGGAACTTCATTTCTCTAGAAGAGTACCCCGAGGTATTATTTTAAGCCTTTTTCAGGCCCGAGGAACTAAATGTATGAAAAAGGAACCCCCACGGAGTCCATAGTTAAGCTCTTCTCAGACTCCCTAAAATTGAAAAGATCACTGAGTGACCTTATTCTTTCACACTCATTAAAATGGTCCAGAAGAACATTGCTGACAGAGTCCATAGTTAAGCTTTTTTCAGACTCCTTAAAAATGAAAAAATGGCCGAGTGATATTGTCTTTATCACACCGTTAAAATGGTTTTGAATAGACATCTTTTCGGTGCTAATTTACCCCTTTCTCGAACCAACTAGACTACCTTCGAAAAAGGTACCCCATCGGAGTCTCCTTTTACGGTTTTCAAACTCTCTAAATATGAAAAGTTGTTGAGCTTACCTTCTTTGGGCTTGTTAAACTTACATCAAAGGATGTTACCATTGTGTTTTTTATTAATCGCATTTGCATATCCGTGTCTTTGGCCTAATGCCGACTCCATGTTACTCTCAACTGAACCATCTAAAGCATGCCTTATACGCAAGCCCTGTAGCACTTTGCCTCTGTGTCTTGACAACTTTGGCCCCTAGAGGATTTTTTCCGAGTATCCTTACTTTGAACATCATTCTTGTCCTTGCACCTTGAACTTGTATGTTTTCAACACTCATACCTCCTTTGTAACGTAGTATTCTTTTATTCTTTTTCCAAAATTATTGAAAAAGACAAAAAAAAACAAATATACCCCAAAAAGAGGATGGGAAAAGTATTTTCTTTGTATTGGCAGCATAATGAGTCACCCTTGGATAAATCACATCTGTCCATTTGTTCGTCAAACTATGGGATTTAATACGACCTTAGGAAGTTGTTCTCGCAACATAGAGCTGTGTCCTCCTTCGTTTGGTTATTCTTCCAAACATAGGGAGAGTTTGTTGTTATCGGAATAATTGGTAGGTGCGGACACTAACAGATCTCCCTAGATCCACCTGGATCTAGAACAAAACATGAGCTGACATGACTCTTTCCCTAAGTTTTGACCATCGAATTAACTAGTAGGAAGGAACAAGTAACATACCTTTATATCGCTTCCTAGGGTCTTTGTTGCTCCCGCTTCACTCCAATGCTCTCGTGAGGTCAAGACCAAGACAACACAAACCAACCAAAGTGAAGATAGCACAATATATTCAACAATCAACTTATGTGTATGATCAAGGAATTACACAATAAAGTGAGAATAACTTTATG
>SNQJ01S0074475.1:0-20031 GCA_010110895.2 Picea sitchensis
GTTCTTAAGGTCTTCCCACCAAATGGAAGCCTTCCCATTCAGGTTGAAAGTGGCTACTCGGGCCTTCAAATTTTCTGAGAAGTCATGGACTCTGAAATACTTCTTTAGTCCAAGAAGCCAGGCCTACGCTTCCTCTCCCTTTTTTATTTCACCGTCGAAAGAGAGTGGTTTGGCCTTCTTGAATTCTTCGAGATTATGATTTTTGGAATGATCTTGCTTCTTCCGCTTTCTTTCGGAATAAGAACTAGTTTTGCTACTCGAAGATCCCTCTGAGTCGCTAGTTTCCTTTCCAGAGGAATCGTCCGACGCTTGTCCCTTATCTCTGGGGTGAACCTTTCTCGAGGTGCTCCTCCCAATGTGGCCACTTAAAGGACCACGTTTCTGTATCCCAGGTGGGATTTGACTTCTCTTTGTCTGTCGTTGGTCTGCATGACTGGTGTCAGGTCCATGCTACAATTGTCTTTGTATGTCAGATAAGCTCTGCAGCGAGACTGCATTAATTTATGTTTTCTTCTCTTGCTCTTTTATCAACCTCTTGTTATCAGCCTTGCAGCTCTGTAGTTCGACAATGAGGCTTCTCACAGTATTAGCTAGATCTGGAGGGGTTTCTACCGCTCTCCTTTCATCAGACTCTTCATCTCTATTGTGGGAGCCATCCCCCACTTCATGGTGCATCACCATTCTATGCATCTGTAGTTTCCCGTGGTTGATCGTCCACTTGTTGTGCAAGAAAAACACTTGTTGTTAATCAACACTATATTCATTCACAATCAGCACATAATTCATATCTTTCAAATGCATACACACAATAGGAATTTTCATTCTTAACTTCGGCTTTTGATAAGGGGGCTTAGGATAGAGAGTTACTCATTTTAAGAGTACTTCAGATGGAGTTCCTGCGCAACTTGTCCATGAGCCCAAGAAGGCCAATTGTTGTAACCATGCTCTGATACCAATTTGTAACATACCCACTACGGCCTAATATATTTTTCACCTTTTTCTCCTTTTTCTCGAGGGACAGAATCCCCGAGTTCCTACGAGGATCTAGCGCAGGCTGGCTCTTCCTCTTGGAACCTTCACTAAACCAATACAATGGTTCTTTCATTGAAAACCTGTCATGTACAACTCAAGCACCAAGCATGGGATTCACCTCCATGTGATCATCGGTTATGACCCCGAGCCAAGCCAAGAGGCGCCTTTCGCAATTCGTGACTCAACGATGCCCGAGAGTCAAATCCTTCGACTCTTCAAACCCCAAAACCTGAAATCGTACCTTCATTGAGATCGATGACTGCGAATCTTCCCCCTAATCCGACAGTAATATCTGTATCGGGATTTCGGTAACTGGGAGTTCGAAATGCAAGCAAGTCGAGTCTTTCGACTCTTCAAACCCCGAAACCTGAAATCCAATACACGAGTTCTTGTACGAGATCCGACGATCCTCGATGATATGGATCCAACGGTCCAGATCTCTTTGGAGTTTCATGAACCAAGAGTTCATGATGCAACGACTCCAGAACTCCTGTCACTTAAATCCCCGAATTCCGATATGGGAATTCGTGTAGGAGATCAACGAACCTCGTTGATCTAGATCTGACGGCCACTATCCCTCCTGAGCTTAAGGGCGTTGAAGGATACTCAGCCTTAACCCCCTTGCTGTCCTATGAGATCCAATGGCTTACAAGGTTTCAGAGCTTTCCCCGAACTCTGACCACTCACCACACATCTCCTCCAATGGATGGTCCAGATCCTCCCAGAGTTTCGTGAACTGGGATTTTGCGACTTGCGAAGACGAAGGGTCTTTCCCTTTGGTTTCCCAGGTGCCGAAACGCCAAAATTCCGAAATCTATTCACACTAAGCTAATTTGGAGTTTCGCATACTGGGACTTCACGACTTGCGATGACGAAGGGTCTTGCCCTTTGGTTTCCCGGGTGCCAAAACGCCGAAATGCTGAAATCTATTCACACTAAGCTAATTCATATTTTCGCATACCAGGACTTCGTGACTTGCAATGATGAAGGGTCTTGCCCTTTGGTTTCCTGGGTGCTGAAACTCTGAAATGCCGAAATCTATTCACACTAAGCTAATTCGGAGTTTCACATACTGGGACTTCGCGACTTGTGACGACGAAGAGTCTTGCCCTTTGGTTTCCCTTGTGTCGAAATGCCACAATCTATTCACACTAAGATAATTCGGAGTTTCGCATACCGGGACTTCATGACTTGCGACGACGAAGGGTCTTGCCCTTTGGTTTCTCGGGTGCCGAAACACCGAAATGCCGATGAATGGGTCCGAATACTCCAGGACTTTCAGGACATTGCCAAGTCCACCCTCCTGCCTATGAAAAGGTTAAGGTCGACGGGCAATAGAGCTCCGACAAATATTTGAGAGGGTTCTTGGGTAAATTATCCCTAGGCTTGGTGACCTGAGTAAAAGTCTTCCTAATTCACCGAGCTATAAATTTTGTGGTAAGGGTAAAGTAAACTCGTGGGTTTACTATCATGGTAGTCCTTTAGAGGGACTCACTCTGACTCTGGAGTGCAAGGAAAATTCCTGAGAGAAGTGCCTTCGGGAAATTAAACCAGGGAATAGCACGAGCCAAGTAGATAGGACAATTCTCAAGGGAACGGACTCGTATTCTGAACCTACTCATTCTATACATAGACCGATTATGGTCATATAAGTATAAGCATGTATCCCTTGTCTCCAAATCAAAAAACAGGCAAACTCTTCCATACATAAACCATTTATGAGATATAAACATGAGCATGCATTCGATTCAAAAATACAAGACATAACACTTATCAGAAAACACCAGGTGTGTCGCGACTGCTGATATGGGTGCTCGTTTCCACCCAACCGTAGGCTCAATGACTCCAAATGGATTTACCACTAGCCACCCCCGAGCTATACCACGATGCTTGAGGTTCAATTTTCTACTTCCAGCTCAATGGAAGACAAGGACGAAGGTTACTCTCCTTCTCCTCTATTCATAACTCCCTGTGTTTCCAAAGTTTCTCCAGTTCTTCCTCGCAATCCCTATCACGTGCATTCTCTCTTCCCTTTTTACCACACTTCCTCTCTTTCCTTTTTCTCTGCAAGATTTTGTGTTGCATGAATTTCCCCGTCCGCGGTCAGGTATGGGATCTGTTACAGATGGGAGGTTCACCCCCATCCCCTCATTAACTCTTTAGGAGCCTCCCCACCTACCAATCTGACGGGAAATCCATTCTGGGGTCATAGATTTGCTTTGGTCTTGGAGCAAGTAAATCCAGTACGGTACTAGCTCGATGGAAGTTAACGCAACCATTCTAGGTCCCTTCCACCACCTCTCATTAGCCATCATGGTCTCTTTTAGCACATCCCCCTCCCAGCAGCCATGCAACACATGTTCATAATATAATTTACATTCATCGACCTTTCATAAAAAGGTTCATCAAATCAAACATTCACGTCTTTGAATTTGCCATAGTTCTTAGCCAATATAGTTATTTTTACAGATTGGGGGAAACAGGGTCTTACATCAGGTCTAGACGTTCTATTTTTATTCGTCTTCAAAATATGTGGGGCAACCTGTGTTTTCTGCTCTGTCCCTCCCTTCTTTGTGCAGACTATCTTTTCTGAGTCTGCTACCCAGTTTCAACTGCACCTGGTACCTAAACCCTTTTTTTCATGCTTTTACTGAGAGTTGTGAGGCAACTGGTTGTCATAGTACAATTTCAACTGGCTCCCATTCACCAAACCTTCCTTCCATTCTCCATTCAAAGTCTTCAACTGCGCAGCTCCTCCTTATGTAACATAAGCAACTTCATATGGCCCAAGACAATGTGTCCTGAACTTCCCTGGATGTTTCATGAACTTGCTATCATATACCAATACCAAATCTCCTTGCTTAAATACTTTCTTCTTGATGTTCCTATCATCAGAGGCCTTTTCTCATTCCTTATGTACCTACTGATGGAATCCTACAATAAATCAAACTTCTTCTAGTTCTACCAACTGCACAAGCCTCTCTTGAACAACACTAGTTTCATCCATATATGTGACTGCTGCAATTTTGAGGCTAGGAACCAAATATTCCATAGGGACAACTGCTTCTAGACCATACACCGACTTAAAGGGAGTCTACATTGTCATCTTATTGCAAGTAATTTTATAGGCCCATAGCACTGTTGGTACTCTCAAATCCCAGTCATCGCTATTCACACTGCATATCTTCGTCAACATTGTCTCCAAGATCTTATTGAAAGCTTCAATCATCACGTTCTCTTGTGGATGGTAAGGAGTACTCTTCTGATGCTGGACTTCCAATTCCTAAGTAAAGGATTCAATAGTCTTATTAATAAAGTGTGTACCTTGATCACTCATCAAGGTCTGCAGGCATCCAAACTTGGTTATGATATCATCAAATATAAATCGTGCATCTGTAGTTGCACTACAATCCTTCACTGCTCTTGCTTCTGCCCATCTTGTCAAATACTCTATCGCAGTGATGATGTATCTAGCTCTTGTGCGCTTCCCTGGTGGGTTTATAGGTCCCATGAAATAAATTGTCCATTTCTTAAATGCCTCCAAAGTCAGTTGCGGTGCTAAAGGAATCTCATCTCTTTGGGAAGGCTTCCCAACTCTTTGGCATACATTGCAGGATCTATAGTATTCTTTATCATCCTTGTGTAAAGTAGGCCACCAGAGGCCATCTCTAAGAACCTTCTACGTTATTTCTTTCCTTGATTAGTGTCCTCATGTGATGCCTTCATGTGATTCTTATAATATCAATGGTCTCTCTGCCTCCATAACGCATCTCCTCGGGATCTCAGCAGGTCTCATCTTGTATAGTTGTCTAGCTATAAGTGAAAAATCTACAACTCGCACTACCAGTTGTTTCTTATGGATGATTGTATATTCACTAGCTGCCATTCCTGTTGACAGGAACTGGACTATCTCAGCCAAGTGATCATCAACCCTTCTGATGGCCAGCAATTGTGCATCTAGTAGTGTATCTTCCAAACTAGTAGGTTCCTCTCCATGCTCCAACCTAGACAAATAATCATGCCCCTTGTTCATTCTTCCTGGCTTGACCACTATTTCAAAATCATATTCTCGGAATAGCAGTAACCATCTTAATATTCTTCCCCCCAACATTGTCTTATTGACTAGGTATTTCAGTGCAGAGTGATCAGTGAACATTTTAAAATTTCCTCCCAACAAGTAGTGTCGAAATTTCTGTAGCATGTACACCATAGCTAAACCTTCTCTCTCAGTGGTGATGTAATTTAACTCAATTGTTGAGAGATTCCTGCTAGCAACGGCTAACAAATGGTCAATATCTCCTGCTCCTGGTTGTGCTAACACTGCTCCTAGTGCAATAGATGAAGAATCGACATGCACGTGAAATTCCTTGCTCCAATTTGACATTCTGGTGTCCATTGAAACTGACAATATTTCTTCAAAAGATTTTCCATGGGTGTTGTAATTTGTGCATATCTCTTAATGAACTTCTTGTAGTATCCAGCATGTCCTAGCGCAGTGCGCAGTTGTCTGACTGAGGTAGTGGGGGGGGGGGGTAGATCAACAATAATGTCAATATTGGATGGGTCTATAAGCACCCCTGTTTACACACAATATGGCCCAGCAACACTCCAAAAGGTGAAAAGAAGATGCACTTCTTCAGATTCAGGGAAAGATGACATTGCCTACACTTATCCAACATTAGTCTTAAACATTCAATATGATTCTGCAATAGGCTAAAAACAATCCAATCATCACAATATGCTTCCAAAACATTATGTAAAAACTCCTTAAACGCTTTGACCACCACCCTGGAAAATATGGTTGGTGCATTCTTCAATCCAAAAGGCATCACTGTGTACTGGTAGGAACCCCATTCTGTTGCAAATGTGGTCTTATGGCGATCTTCTTTAGCAATCCTGATCTAGTGATAACCTAAAAATCCATTTGTAAAGGAATATACCTCCTGTCTGTGAAAGGTGTAGGGAATGGGTCATGCAAACAGGCATAATTTAGCTTCCTAAGATCTACACATATCCTAATCTCTCTTGTTTTCTTATCTTGTACCACCATAGGACTAATCCATTCTGACTTTTCCACAGGTTCTATGATTCATGCTTCCAACATCCTGTCTAGTTCAATCTTCACTTTCTGCTTATATTTGGGATTCAATCTGTAGGGTCTCTACTTAACTGGCCTTGCATTTGGTTTCAAGGGGATCTTCATCTCTCCCATGGGCCCTTTTATGCCCTTCATATCAATGAAATTGGCTGGGAACAAATCTTGATATTCATGCAGTAATTTTGTGATCTTATCAATGGTGGCATCATCCCAGTAATCTCCAACATTGGTAATCTTAGGTGTTTTCCCTATTCCAATATTAACTTCCTTGATTTTGATCGGTTGTCCAGTGAAAGGTAGTTCGACTCCTGGTCCTTCTACATCTCTCATTCCTTCCATTTCTGCGACGTTCACCTTCCTAGGATCAACGGCATTGATATTGTAACATCCTTCCAGTTTATGAAGAGGTGCAGTCCATTCATCCTCTTCTTGCTCCACAGTGGGGCTAGGTGCCTCCTGAAAGACTTTCTTTCTGACAACCTATAAAGCTTGATACACCATGGGATATTGACTTTCAAATAAAAATGTAGATACAAAGTTCCGAGTCATACTGTACCAATATGAAGTGGTGAGGTGCATTTTTTCCTGAAGATACCAATTGATAGGCATTGTGTCCATAGTGTTCATGAACTTGTGCACCCACTGTTCTTGAGGAATGTTGCTCCAGGCCTCCTCACAACCTCGCACATGGTCCTTCGGACAGCTTCGAACTATGTATCAAACTTCACATCCTTCAATCTTGTCTGAAAATCATGTTTTCATCATAGTGCAACATTGTACCCACTCCGCGATGTTCCTTTTATGTGTCCCCCACCATATTTCTGAAGTTTCTTTCAAAGCCTCATACAGTGCCAACAATATTTGTTGTACTGGTACAATTTCTTCAAATTCCAATAAGAAAGTTTCTAAGTGATTTAAACCATCAAATGTGGGCAAGTTACTTACTATTGTGCCAATCCAATGAACTTGTCTGGTCAATCTGGCACATCTCCACGCGGAAAATTCATACATTTTATTCTGCCAATTCTCCAGTGCTTCTTCTGATTCTGATGAACATGTGTTGTCACTTCGCCAGCTTAACTTCCCATCTGATGTAGGGTTAATGTAATCATGTTGTCTTGCTGTCAATTTAAATATTTTTTCTAGCTCATAAGCATGATCTTCTTCTCTAATGGAATCTGTGTATCTCCGACCTTCATCAAGATCCAAAGGTGCAATAACCCTAAAGCCATCACCTTTGAATGTCATTATACTTTTCTTTAAGTCAAAAATAGTGGAATTTTTGAAAGCCCAATCAATTCCTAACAACGCGGGATTAGGACAACTATCATCAACTATCTCAATTACCTCCAAGTCCACAAATTTTCTTACCTCGTCGATGTCCACAGGGACATGCTCCAGTCTTCCAAAGGGGTTTATTTCCTACCGATTAGCCATCCTAATTCTGATAGGGGAATATATCAACTTATGTTTTCCCATCAATGCCCGGGTCTGCTTCGTCATAACATTGACCTCCAACCCTAAGTTGAGGACCACATAATCTATATCACAATCTCCAATTTGAGCATTAAGTTGTAGTTCCTTATTTGTCCTTCTCTTTCTAGATAGTTGATGTATTTATTTATTCAGTAGAGGATCTACCCTTCCTATCTCATACTGTCTGATCAAATTTTGTAGTTCTTGTATGGTTTTTTTATCCTTAATCAAATTAATGCAAGTACATAAGAATTCCATAAGCCTTCTTACCTCTTTTCCTTCTTTGGGTGAAGCAGACTGATCAAAGGCCAAGGGCATTCCACATTCTCTCACTTCAGGTTGTGTCTTTGATGAAGAAGCCTGATCTCTTCCAAACTCTTTCCTTGCCTCTTCAAATATCTTCTTTTCTTTCCTCGGATCAAACTCTTGTGTCTTTTCTGCAGCTCTTCTAACTCCTGATTCTTCTATAGTCTTCCCTGGGGTCACTCTGTCTTCTCCAGTAACAACACCTCCTCTAGTGATAAAAGTGACTCTAGGATCCACTCCATGAGGTTCTGCTGAGATTAGTTGTACTTGTTGGTTCCCTCCTCGTCTCTCCTGAAGTTTGTCTAACAGAACAAAACAATATTCTATGACATGTTCAAATGAGTTGCAATAACTGTAAGTGGTACAAGGGTTCTAACAGTCCCTTGCCAAGTGACCTGGATGTGTTCAGTTATAACAAATGATCTGACCTCAACCTCGGCCCATGCCTCCTCCTCGTCCTCTTCCTTTGAATCCACCGCGAGGGTTGAATTTTCCTCTTCCTGGAGAATTGAACAGTGTAGTATTTCCTTCTTGTTGTACTTCTCCTTGAACTCTATATGTGTCTATTGATCTTTCATGCAAGAGGTCATAAGCCCTAAAATATTTCTCATCATGCCCCACAGATTTACAGAATGTGCAGTAAAGGTTGGTAGGTGTCTGGACATATTTTTGCATGTAATAGCATTCTCCAAAGCGATGTCTATTTCTACATACCTTGCACCAACGTAGAGTAACCTACTTCAAAGGGCTTGGAGCTCCTAAAGCCAAGTACTCATGAAATAGAGGGCAGTGCTCCTTGTCATGGCCCTCTAATTTGCATCTGATACATGAGATGTCTTCTCTTTTATATTTTCCCTTATCCTTTTTCGTATCTTGAACCTGCAGTGATAAGCTAGTTAGTTGAATCAAAATTTGACTCATACCTGAGCTAGACTCTCCCATAGGGGTTGATTCTAGTTTCATGGTGATCTCCAACACCTCAGATTGAGAAGAAATATTTTGTTGCATCAAAGGGACTCTAATGTGTGGTAGGAGGTCAGCAATGAACCATTCTTTATTATGTTGATCTGGAATCTGAAAAATCAAATGACCTGTCAAGGTCTTAAACCTCTGATCAAACTCCCAAACAGGTTTAGCTACTTTCTGCTTGATTTCTTTCAACTCTGTAATGCACTGCGACTCCGAATCTGACTTGGGTTTCTTGAATTCTACAATCAATGTAGTATTGATCTCATTTAGCGGTTTCGGCTGTGCAACTCCTTGGACGAACTTCATGTACCATCTCAGGGAACGATCTCTTAGGGTAGTACTAAACTGAGCTCTCTTAACAACTTCATTGGTGACATTCTTAATACTCCATACAAATTCGCATAAGAACCAATGTTGATCAGGATCTTCAGATCCATCTCCCCTAAAGGTGGGTAACCTCATCTCATCTTCCATAGATTTTCCTAGGGTTCCTAACTGAGTATGCACTGAACCACTTGTACCAGTGCTCTGAGTGCTCTGATAACTTAGGTTACTCTCGTTATTTAATGTTGTTAAAACAACCGGAGGTGTAATAGTACTTACTTCAACAGTCTATGCAGTTCCTAAAGTTTCTGACTCTTCTCGACGAGGTTCTTCGGTCTTCCCTTCTTCTTCCCTAGAGGACTCTGAATGTTCCTCGTTCAGTAACTCTTCTTCTTCTCCACTGTAGAATCCTTCTTCCTATGTTGTAGGTTCATTATTCTACTCAAACAAGTTCACCATAGGAACTTCTCTGAACACTCTCCCACTGCATGTGTGTCCGACCTCTGTGTCATTGTCGCTGTCTGATTTCTTGAACATTAGATTTTCAATCTGACCCACTACTGTATCTTCAAGATGTTCTTCTCATGCAACAACATCTTGATCGTCAACTTCAAGAAGTGTAAAAAAAATTCTCTCGGTCCCTTAAAGAAATATCTCTCTCCTTGGCTGTATGATTCTACTTTATCAATAGCAAACTCAATAATGTACCCTCCAATGGTACTATCAAACTAGTGATCTACTGATCTTTACATGGTGTTAACAACTCTCTTGACCTTCTTGATCAACACCAATGTCCAAACCACATGTGGTTTCATTCTAATTTCGAATTGGGTATCTACTAATCTAGCTAGCCACTCATATAGATCCTGATGAATTCCTCCAAAGAAAATCTCATGAATATTAGTAAAGATATGCCTTCCCAACCAATCCTCTATACTAAGATTAGGTTTTTTATTTTGAGCTTCATAGAAGTCCTTCTCTTGTTCTTCTATCCACTTCTGAATCTATGTCTTCGATGGAAACCACCTTGGAATTCCCTCAAGAAGATCCTGGTCTCGGCAACGGAACCATTTGTTGGCACAGGGGTAGACCCAGGGTTAAGTTCTAACTGCGCACCAACAAGCCCTAACTATTGTCCCTTTCGGAAACACCTACAAAGCAGATACAGTCTCACCCAAAGAAGTGATAGGGAGTTGCAGGACACAGGTGTCTACAACCAGAGGAAATGCAAAGTGGATCCAGGGACACTCACACACATAGATCTAGTTATTCTTTATCTTCCTTAAGCCTACTTCACACAGTTATATCTCTAATATAATACAATGATGCAATAACAGAGTAATCAGGAGGCAAAATAACACAGCATCAATCACACAACACAACAAGATATACATGGTTCACCCTCTCTCTAGGGCTATGTCCATAGAACTGTGATTTATAATATATTAGAAGAAAGCATGCAGTTCTATCTGCACTCTTAGCCTGTATATCTCTCTTTCTTTTTCTTCTTCTCTCCCCTCCCTGTGCACTGAGTTTCAGGGTTCATCTTCGCACCCAGCTGAAGATCTTACAACACAGAATTCTCTCACCACACAATACTTCTCTTTCAACAATAACAACAATCACTCATAACATAATTGAACCCATCCCAGGTCCCCTTGACCTTTATTTATACATTACAATGACTCTCGGACAACCCTTAGGCCGAAAACTAGGTGACAAAACCCTAGGTGTCTAAAACCCTAGGTTAACTTGACCCACGTTTTCAGGGCTTCGTCAACCTATCTTTCCTTCTTTCCTGCGAGGTGTTCCAAAGCATCCATTGGTGGATTTTTCCACTTACTGAGTTGTCCACGATCCATCTTCCTTGTTGATCTATCTTCCTCGATCTCCCCGTCCAACGGCTTTCTTTCTCTTGCTTCGCTCTGTCTTTTCTGCTCTTTTGGCCACTTTGACCCAATCTTAGTCAACTTTTCTTCCGTGAAGTTCGCACTTCACACTTCTTTCCTTAATATTCGCTACCTTTCATAACCAAGGTCCAACAAGAATCTTTGGCTCGAGGAAATTTTAACAATACCTCCTACTCACGTGTTGCAAAAGGGGTTTTGAAGAATATTGAAAGAGGAATCTCCACCTACAATTTCAACTTCGTATGTGCATTAGAGAGTAATCTAGTCCAATTGTTATTTGAACCTATATTTCAAGTATTTGTTGCTTAAGAATTAATGGAAACACCACATTTTTGTGAAGATAAAAATTGGATTAATCTTAGTAAATGGTTGCATATTATAAGGGGAAAGTGGGAGGATGTATTTACAATACAACTATATTTGGGTGGTGAATCTTTTATGTGGTGTATTTACAATACAACTACATTCCTTGGCTAAGGTTTGGATTAGGACATTAAAATTCCTTGGCTAAGGTTTGGATTAGGACATTAAAATTCCTTGGCTAAGGTTTGGAAATTTTTTATTGTAAGGGACCAATTGTTGTTGCTACACATTTACTTTGTTTTTTAGAATATATCAAGGATAAAAGTTCAAGGTAAAGTTTGAGGAACCATCAATATAGATGTACCAAGACTCATGGATCTAAGGGATAATGGTATGGTTTATGGGGATACCCAAGGTTCAATTGGGCCATGGATAGTGAGTGGAGCAACCACTTGAAAGAAAGAAGGAAAGATATATGTTCCATCAAAATGGGGATATGTTGAAGAGGCTAGGAGAGGGTCAGATCAAGGGAAACAACTATTGATCTAAGAGGAGGGGCTTCCCTCTTGCTTGGAAGATATGTGAGTTTCAAGATAAGAGGGAGGTTTAGTGAGTTGAATGTGAGGACCTCACAATATATCAAGGCCTTGCGAGAACTCTAGCTCAACACCTTGGAGGAAAACCGAATGGTTGTATATTCCCACCTTCGCCTTCCATGTCTGGATGAGTATGTGATCATATACCATGGATGCAAGAGGGTGGAATGTTGAACATGTTCATTATTGGATTCTAATTTCCTTAAACGTTAGTTTTGAGGCTGCATTTATTCCTCTCCGAGAGGTTGGGAGAATGTTGGGAGAAATAAAAGGAACCTCACTTATTTTCGAGAAAAGGGACACAACACTCCCTATTGTAGGGGAAGGTTAGTATAATAAGTATCATTTACCAGATAGACGGGGGATAAAAGTAGTCTTTGACCACTTTCAAAATGGGATCATCCTTTTTAAGTAGGAAAAGGACTAAAATATCTTCAAGGGAATTTATATATTTCCATCAAGAACATGGAAAATTATGATGTGGACAATTTTTCATGGAGGCATTTCTCTCGGACATCTTCATGAAAGATTGTGAATCTATGGTGCATGTACAAATATGTGAGATGTGGGTTTATGATAATATTTTGAATTCTCCAATCACATTTTCCATTTACCTTGTGTAAAGCATTCCATTTGATGTTTGTTGCACTAAGTGTAAAGAACAATGTTGGAGAATTATAAGACGTAAATTAGGTATGAGCTATTTTTTACCTCTTTATTCCCTTTAATGGTATCCATATTTTTTATTGATCAAATGAGGAATTAACTCGAAACTGATTCCATTAGACACAAACTCAATCCTAAGGCCAACTAAGGAGAAAAAACAACACACACTAATTAATCTAGGATTCAAGCATGCAAACAAACCTTTTCAAAAAGAAGCGTAGTTGGTGATGGAATCCAACATCGCAAAATCGATGCTCAAAGGGGTTGAGTTTCAGCAGGTGGGAAAGTTACGTTGACAACCTGATTAATGAATTAACGCCTTGGTGCAAGTTACCTCACCGAGCAGTGGGCAACCCTCCAAGGAGTCCGAGTGAATCTAGCCAACATCGATCCCAGGTACAACACCACCTTCCATGTGTTGTCACCTTGTGTAGGAAGTCTAAAATATTATGGCCTCTATGGTACCACCTACTATACCAAAGTAGAGGGGGGACAGTCGACAGTCGACACCAAGACCAACAAATCAGGTTTGATTACTCTGAGGACCCCAATGTGACCTCGTGATTGACCCGTGTTAGAAGGGCTTCCCAAAGTCAGTGATATAGCAACTGGATTTCACTCCCTAACTCAAGGCTTTATGTTTGTTTAGAAGCTTTGGAAAATTATTCTCACAATCATATTCCAAAGCTCTAAACCTAATCTAAGATGGGTTTGAAGAGCCCTAGAAAATTTGCTAGATAAATTTTAATTGGCGCTTGATTTTAGGTTGTTGTTACTCAAAGGAGTGGTCGTGAAACTGATGGCATTTTGACTCGACTCTTTAAACCATGCAAGAGGAAAATGAAATGCAAGAATTTCAACTTCAATGAAAACTATATATGGGAAGGAGAAAGAGGTTTTAAGCAAAGAAATAATTTCTTGATAGATTACTATGTGTGCAGTACTGCTAATGAATAAAAGTATGAACTAATTATCCAGATAAATGGAAGCAAAATGACCCAAACTTTAAAAATACCATGCAAATGTCATAGTTCACTTAGTACACCTATACAACATTGAATCAAATGTCATCATTTATAACATATTAAACTTTTATGATTATAGAGACCACCATACACATCTTGAATACTCATAAGGATCACAGGGAATTCGCCTTGTTGACCAATATCATATCATGTCCATTCATAAAGGGGTTTTTTTAATTATGAAAAATAGAGTCAATATATTGTAGGTATTGGGAACCTTGTTGAAGGTAACCCAACCTTGGAGAGAGATATAATATCACCTACATAACAACAATTGTAATGTGAACATGTTATATAATCTTATCAATGAGGCAAGCATGCCTATGTTCATGATGATAATCATGTTAATTACAATATGAAACCATAAAATTTCTAACATGATACATTTGAATTCGGGCCATAATACCTCTATGAAATAAATGTTACTTGTGGTTGAAATATTTGATGAATGGGTGTTTCCTTGATGAGGGACCAAAACTATTATAATAAACAAATCCCACTAGAAAAGTGCTTTGAACATATTGATAGCTAACCATTGATAATCCTATGTTGGTGGTTCAAAAATAATGAAAAATAGTAATATTACATGTTCATTGGAATTCAACTAGATATAGCTATGGTCATCATGATGTACAAATTATCCATGAGGTGACATTAGTGAGGGCATGTGTCATTGATTCTAGAAAGGCATTGTTGAAGGCATGAGGTGAAAATGTTAGCATGGGGATGGAAAATGAACATAAGAAAACAACGTTAATTAATCACCCTCGAAGGTAGGAGGAGAGCGTTGAGAGGAAGGAAATTTTATGGAAATTAAGGTGACCTTATAGTTATATGCTACAAGATGCAACCACCAAATATAACCTCTTAGGGAAGATATCAAGGGAGTGGTGGCTAGTCTCAACTAAGGAATGCCATATCGAATTCAACCCTAATCAATACAATGAACTAAAGGGAGATAATAAAAGATGAACGGATCAAGGAAATAGGTGGTCAAGAAGAGAGTGAATGAGGAAGATGGCATCCCCAAAAGATTTATCCTACTAGCTGCAACAATCAAGTATACCTAGTCTTATACTCCTCCAAGAATCACACCCTTGGAGATGAACTCCATCCTTCTTTTATAGATGAATCCCTCAACTACCTCCATAATAAAATATTCAAGAAAACTTTGGACATCTTTCCTTAGGTCAAGCACCTCTTATAAAAACAAAAATCTAGTATGGCTTCCTCTTATTGGGAAACATTGTCCTTGAGAAGGTGAATGATTCCAAGCGTTTACATATGAGCCTACAATGTCTTAAAAATATAATCACACGGAGGAATTCCTCCCACAACAATAATTTTATTCAATAAAACACTCCTCAAGGATATCCAATGATCTCCTTTAGCTTTGTAATCTATGCTAGCGTCCACCTACATTGTCATTAAAAAAATTACTTATGGAGAGCACTTCTCCTCTCAACAAATCATGATCACTACATTCCAACAAATAAAACAATATATTAATCCACTCAAATGATGTTCTCTCCTTCCAAGGAAAACATTTGACAAGTATGAGGGCACTAGATCGACGAGCGCAACCATCACATGAAGGGTGTTCCTCAAGCATCCAATACCACTCCATGGGATCTGGCATGCATTCAAATATATGATTGTGCCTAAGAATGTGTAAGATGAACCCTCAATAAAAAAAAATATGCATGAAAATGTACCAATAAGGGAACCAAAAAGGCAGAACTCTGCCACATGCACCACCACGCCTCAAAATATGCAATGATGCCTCAAAAGGTAATCCTCAATGAGTAAATTTTCATCAAAACTGCAGCTATGCCTTCCAATATATACATCCTCCATGAACAAGTTGTTGAAAAAGGGTCTTCAAATAATGCAACAAGTTTACATGCATCATGAGTGGTAACACCACCCATGAAGGAGAGGAGAGTGACAAACTAGGAGGGGATTTCCTCTTTAGTCGGGAAGACTTGCAAAGGTGTATTAGAGGCCTAGAAGCCCAAGAGGAAACTCTACTCTGCAAAATATATTAGGTGATAAAATTATCAAGTTTGGGGTTCACGTATTAAGAGTGATAGGGAGAAGGAGGTTATGGACCAAGGGAGGGATAACCTCTGAGGAGATCGATGAGAGAATCAAAGACACTTGAGTGTAATCATGGTATTTACAATGAATAGAATCATTAAATCTACAAAAGAAAAGTGTAGGGGTAGAAAATTTATATACTAAATTGAAGCTAAGAACCTTTATCGACATTGTGAGAGGGGTGATCAGTGGTAAAAGTAAGAACCACAGGACATAATAGTAGTTACTGTGAAGATATCTATGGAGGGAGTCAACGTAAAGTGTGTTGCAAGCACAAGTTTCAACCGAAGACTATTCTCACAATGATGCCAATGTTAAAACTAGGGTTTTAACTACATTTAACAAAGGATTACCGATTTCAGAGAGACAAAGGATAGACATTACCGAGTTTTGCGGCATCTCCACAGGTTTGTCCAGATAGGGGTGCTCCTTTGCCTATGTTGATGTCCAATCAAAATCCTGAAACGAATATCGCCACTCCTCTACCTCTATCAGATGGGGTTTTTCTCCTCTACGATGAACACAAATATGTATGGAGGCCGGTATGGGACTTTTCTCTGCGAATGCAATGTATGGGTCGGTTTTTATCCTCTCATGTTGCCTGTTGTGTAGTTTCCACCTCCCGTGGGAATATCCAAGCTAGTATATGGCTCTGCAAATTCGGTGTATGGGTCGGTTTTGCTACAAACTTGTTGTGTGTTGTGTAGTTTCCACCTCACACGGGAATATCCAAGCTATTAGATGGTCGTCTACACCCGATTTTCTTTGTAATGAATGGGAGCGGGAGGATTACTTTGTCATTTGTTTTTGTTTTTTTGTTTTTTTTTTATTATTATTTGTTAATTTAATTAATACATATTTTAATTAAATTCATTATAATAGAAATTTTAATTGTGATTTTATGTTAATTTTAATTAATATATATTTTAATTTAGAAAATTTTCCATCCAAAATAAGGAAATGTTCTCCTACATACCTAGGGATTGATGTATACAATCATTAGGATCATTATAAATCTTGAAATCAGTTCAAGAAGTAGATACTATGGTAGGGAATGATGTAAATAGTAACTTAGCATCTTGGAATCACCCTAACCATTTGTGGCTACGAAAAAAAATTTAGGGATCACAACAATGAGTTATAGAAGAGATCACCTTAATGCGAACAATCCATGATTTCTTTCATGCACTCATTATAATCCTATATGATTAAGGGTTAATAAATAAGTTGTAGTTTTCCTTCAGTAAGTGGATTGGTCGAAATAAAAAATCACTTGATTGGTAGAGAACTTCATATTTATGTTTATATCCATAGGTACAAGGTGCATGATGTCATGTTTGATTATAGATATGACATGAACATCATTCCAAAAAAATTGTGGGAGATGATGGGGGGGCTATTCCTAGCATACTAGCCCATTCAATTGCAGTTGGTGGATTAATACATAATTTTCCCCATTGGCCTCCTAAAGGATGTTGAGGTCAACATTGAAACTCTAAAAATAATGGTATATTTTGAAGTCATTGAGTTTGTTGATGAAAATCGTAATCATCTCACTCTCTTGGGATTCTAATGGTAAAATGAAAACAAAAACATAATTAATGTAAAGAGAGGGAAAATGTATTTTGAAGCCAATGGAACTAGAGTGATACAACCCATTGATCCAATCCAAAGGGAATGATGCATAGAGCCAATATATGGCATCATTGATGGTGCAAGAGTGGGCCAATAATATAACTTAATGGAAAAAATATAGAATGGTTATACCAATCCAATAAGAAAAAAGACTAGTTAGTTGGAGAAGAATATGTTATTATAATTCAAAGAGCTAAGAAGCATTATAAGATTGGAAAAAATAATTATAATATTTTGTCTCATTTTTGTGCCATGATTAGGTCTATCCATGATATTGGTATAGATCTACCAATCCCTCCCATATTTGATGGTATAGGGAGTGTTGAATATTTTATGGAGGATCTAAGCTTAGTGGTGCTTGGAGGATTTTGTATAAGAACTAGATGTGACATTGAGATCCACACCATATAGGTGGTGGGATACTTATAGAGATGGACTTGATAGATGGGAATAATTCCAACCACGATTGAAAAATAAATTTTCTACGCCACTCAAGTACCAAGAGATTAACATTCCAGGGGAAACAAAAGATACAATCACCTTTATGAAGGTCTATGAGGGAAATAATGATCTTATCTTACATAGATATGGGTTCAATCATAGGTGGACTTCGAAGGTATTTATATAAAAACATTGGGTCCACAATTTTATGTACACCTTGGGGAATATCCTTAAGGTCTAGTATCTACACAAGCAGATTTATTGATAGACCCATAAGTGGAAGGCTTTCAGTGAAGGGTTCTACTCAACATTCCCATATCTAAGTAGGACCCTTAGTATCACTTATTATCTAAAGTCCATTAATTCTTTCATATTTGATACTCGAGTGACCAAACCACCAAGGTGTGTATGTAAAGTACATCAACACAAGTAGCAATAGAAAGAACTAGTTCTCAACTAGGGAGATTTTTATCACCTAAAAATCACTTATAGAGTTATACAATTCTTGTGTGGTTATTTGAGGAATACAACATGAATCCTAATACTTACAACATTAAAATAGGGCCTATATTACTCCCTAACCATGTACAATATCCCATGTGCCTTACATGGTGCATAAAACTTGTGAGTGGTGTCCATATCCCACCCAATGGCCACAAATTCCAAAGAGAGGATTAGTGTGGTGTTTTGAGGCCTTTTTCATGGACATTAATCCTGAGAAATTTGTGTAGGGCCTAAGGCCTTTGTTTTCCTCCCTTGGCCATGGTATTGGTTAGGAGATCCATTCTTATTTTGATATAAAAAATATATTAATGGTTCCCACATTCTGAATTGGAGCCCTTCTTCATGGACATTAAGTAAAATAAATGTTTGTTTACAGACTAAAGCCCTTATTTTCCTCCCTCAATGATGTTATAATCCTTGACTCCCATATGTGGTGTGAAAAAATTCTTATGGCATCCATATCCCACTTAGAGGATAAATATCATTTAGAAAGGATATACATGGTTGTTCAAGGCCTAGTGCATAGCCCTTAAACTCAAAAAGATTCATTTTGGACCCAAGTTCCTTGTTTTACTCCCTTCAACATGGTATAGTCCCTAAGATCCATTCTTACTCTTTAAAAAAACATATCAGTGATGCTAAATATACCACACAAAGGTGAAAGATACCTTGCATAGGTCTTGTCTAGTTTTTTTTATGACTACATCATGAAGCTCTCTCCTGAGAATATTTAAACAAGGAATAATCACCTTATGTTCATTGAGGGATTAACATGGTTAAGGGGGAAAGAAGGGTATTAATCCCTAACTGAACCTTCTTGAGCTCAAATTCTGTGGTTATGGCAGGAAACAACTTCGACCTTATTCTCTAAACATCACTTCTTAAGATCAATCACCATGAACAACACCTGCAAACCATAACACAAGCCCTATCTAAGGGATTTTTAGCATCAGAGTTGGATATGGAGTCCATTAGGAGGTTTTGTGCACTAAGTATATATCATAGGATCTTGATCATGTTCGAGGAAGCAAAACAAGTTCCTCGAGATATTGTTGAATACTCTTGAGCTCAAGAGCCTTGAATGAGTTCTCGAGCCAACGCATGAGTCCATTGTATTGGTTGTTTGCAAGCCTATGAGTGGGATGTGGGAACCATTAGTAGGTTTTATGCATTGGAAATGGGTCTTAATTCCTAAACATGGTCAAGGAGGGGGAAATGACATTAAGCCCTAATTGAACCTTCATGAGCTCAAGCGTTATGAACAACACCTAGAACTATGACATGAACCCTCACTAGGGGGTCCTTTTCCTGGGAGGTGGATATGGTTTCATTAAGATGTTTTCCTCACTAAAGAAAAATCTCAAGGCATTGACCATGATCATAATAGGGCAATAATATCCTTATAATGATGGAAAATAAACCTTAGTCTAGGCATCATGTGTTTTGAACAAGGCCTCCAACCATGGCGCATGCCCTCTTTGTGGGTTCTTTTACCTTGGAGTGGTCTTCCAGGTGCCATTAGGTGGTTTTGTGAAAAATGGATGTGTTTAGAGGCCTTTACCATGCCCAAATAAGGAAAATAAGTCCTTTGCCCTTACAAGAATTTTTTGGTGCTAAATATTTCATTTTGAAACATGTCAGGGTGA
>SNQJ01S0074475.1:20041-40789 GCA_010110895.2 Picea sitchensis
TTATGGGAATATGAAGAAGAACCTTTCAAGGCACCCTTTTGTTACTTGATCGGTTCGATGTCTACGGATAATACATTGCAGACATTCTATTTTTGAAGCATGTTTTCCATAATATATAATATGATCATTAGCACATGCATCTATAGTTTGATAATCCATTCCAATGCCTTTCATAATGGCATCCAAACCTCAATATGTGCAAGGTAAAATATTTGACGATGGTAACAAAAATTCACCTAACAATCTACAACATAACAAATAACTAGTTAATGTAAAGAATATTAATTGTAAAAATTTCATTACTATTTTACACATTAATTAACACTAAAAAAAAATAGAAAAAAATCAAAATTTATGTATAATATGAGATGAAACATATTACATACCTTAGGATCTATGTCATACAAGTGTTCGACAAATTATTCATAACCTTTAATTTCACTAGCAGCAATGTAGCGGAGAGAATATTTGCTCTTGATCCTTCATCAAGTCATTTATTTTCCTTTTCTAATAGAGGTTCATCATAAATACCATCATTATCCCCATCCTCATCCGGCTGCAAAAACAAATCTTGGATCATTTGATTTGTCCCATCATATTCTTCCATGGGATCATTAACTTGATTTTCCCCATCATCTTCTTCCATGAGATCCTCATTTTCTTGATCATGTTCCTCATCTTGTACAACATCATTTCTACTACTACTTTGTGCAATATTCTGTGGAGAGTTAGAGGGAAACTCTAACTTTATAATTACAAACAAGCATGCAAAATTAGTGTGTACTATAACAAACATTCAAACAATATATATACATATATATAATTTTATATAAAATTGACAATATAAAAACATATAATGAATATATAGCTAATTACCATGGGATGATATTCATTCGATCTACCATCAATGTGCCCATATTTCCTATAATATTTTGTAGTTGTTGCTATTAAAATTCTTACGGGACGTATGACGCAACATTTTTTGCAAGGGAAATAACATCTACCATCACCCTTTTCACCCGCTTTACTTTTTTCCCCACCTCTAATTATATTTTGCGACATTCTTCCGCACAACTTCCGCACAAAAATACCCTTTCGGAATCGTCGTTGTTATAGCAAGACTGTTGCAACATGTTTAAATCGCAAAATATTTATAGGTCATTGTCGTCGCAATTGCGACGAACATTGACCAAATCACTGTTGACTTTGTCAAAGAGTATAATGGTTATAAAGGTCATATCGTCGCTCTTGCAACAAAAGTTGACCAAATCAATTAAGACTTTGTCAAATAGTATAACGATCAATATGGACTGTATCAAATAGTGTAACGGTCAATAGTTAGTGTCGTGTTTGCGACGAATTCACACGTTTGTCGAAATAGCAATGACCGTCCACTATATCCATGATCGTTGCAAAACAGGCGAAAGTTTGATTCCATCGAGAGAGCGACGAATACGAGATGGATTTATAACAAAATTTAAAAATTGAACTTTTTCTCTTGAATTTTGCGACGAAAGGGTACTTTCGTCACAATTAGTCGTCACATATTTTTCAATATGTAGTAGTGACCACTTCAATCCTCCACCAAAGTCAAGCTCACATAAGAGAGACAATGAGGTTCTCCATCAAATAGGGAAGAGCTTGGGGGTTGAACAATGTGTTCATACTTAAAAGGACAAAGGGATGCAGACTCAATATGAAGTGAATAATTTCTCCAGAGTAAATTTGCTCTCAAAGTTGAATTCTTCTCCCCCTTTTCCATGGATTGGATCTGGCCCATTTATAGCCTTCAAATGGAACTAAAGGGCCAAGTCGAAACGTTTCCAGTATATGGAAGGTCAAGTATCATGGGTTCCGTGACGTGGCATGGAAACCCGACACCATTTTTTAATTTTGGGCACAAAACTCGATGTACGCGGGTTGTAATGGTGCAACCTGTGTATATGCATGTTGTATAGCTATTAGGGCATGTATATGTGGAAAAATACAATTTTTATCTCTGGGAACTAGAAAAAGGGACTTCAAGTCTACATAGGGAAATGGAAAAGGCCTTATGAGCAAGTTTCATGGGGTGAGGCAAATCTTGCTATAACAAATATAACATCAGTATTGCATGTATATAACTATAGACTATTCTATGTCCACGGGCATGTCATATGAATATCCAAGAATGTAAATTTGCACAAATGCACATCCATATGCATCAATCATTCAATGTTAGCATGCATACTAATGCATCTAATGTCAYTGTATGCATCATGCATGCTAGTGAATTTATGCTTCGGTTCAGTTACTATTTATTTATTTATGTTRTAGTTGGTTGTCCTTGAATTTCTTCAGATCCTTTCTGACTTGTGTGCTCTCATTCTTCTCATATGCACTATTKCTCCCTCGTCAAAACACTTTCCAACCAAGTTCCACTTGGCCATTATGCAATCCAAGCAATGTGTTCTATTTGCACCAGCTTCTCATATGAAGTCATACCCAAAATTTACCTTTATGAAACATTCCAGCACCTCAAAATGAGGTAGCTCACAATATTCCATCACTCTACTATCACAACATCATTGAATCAACTTAACCATAATTATTCCACATCCCTAATATTAATTCTATTTGTCCCTTGGATTTCCCAATTTTGGGAAATAGTTCTCTTTACTTCATTTAACAATTCCCTGTGAAGCCATACTTTTCTCACTCAATACCATTCCCAATGGAAGTCCATTTTCATTCAATGGAATTTTCCAAGTGAAAGAGAATTCACTATTCTATATCCAATTTATTTGCATTGGTATCATGCTTCCACTGTGAATTCTGATATCAAAAGTGGATTTATTTCTATGAGTAATTTTAGACATGTAGCTAAATCATAGCTAGAAAATCCTTCCCAATAACTCTTGTCCTTGGAACACGGAGATTATTCACACCTCATCTCCTAAACTCCTTGTTCTCTTTCACGTCAAGAATGAATATATATACACATCTCTACCTTTAAGGCTATGGAGTCTTACTTTTTCTTCTATGCCCATTAATGAAACTATTCACCTGTTGGATCCATGTACTATGTGAGGATTATTGCTATTGTTCATTTCAATTTATTCAAATTCCATAGAAGTTGAATAGTAATTCTTTAGTTTCACTCTTCTTGAGTTCTTTATCCATTTTTCATTACTTTCCCTATAGCTCTTTATTGCCTCAACCAAAATCTACAAGCTCTTCCATGATTCCATGACTACGATATCCAATCCCAGGCTTGAATTTATCTAATTAAATCTCTAATCCTACCAAATCTGCATGAAACCATTTTTGTTATAATTATGCATATCATTTTTTTTGTGAATCAATGCTACATGTCCTTTTTTCTGCTCAATTCATGAAGAATTATATCATTATTATCCAAATTCTGATAATTCTAGGTCATTCTCCTCTAAATCATATTCCAATGAGTATATTCATTCCCTAATCTGATCTTTGAGATGAAAGTTATGGATCCCTGGAAAATCCACTTTCATCCCATTTATGCATTTTCTCCACTAGTGTAATTTTACTGAAATGCCAACTTCGGTCAACTGCAGAAGAAAATACGTCAGGAACTAGAGAAAATTTTAAATAAGGAATATATAATAATAATAATCACAAGGAATTCATAACAACTCTCATATTTTCAATTTGACACTCCAGTAAAAAACTACAACAATTTAGAAATGACCCTTTTTCCCTTTTTCACCTCTTTATCCAGACTTAGAATTTTTAGCAAAACTAACTATCTCTCAATCTGTGCACTTCTGGAAAAATTTCACTAAACCAAAGTTATTTTTCTTGATGAGTAAATAAAATGTTGAGTAAATAAAAACTTTCAGTTTTTTGATCTGGGGTCACTTTTCCTCCTCCGAAATTCTAAAAAATCCCAAAAAGTGGCTCAGAATAGTGGATTTTTGCCTATTTCGGCATCCCCATTTCAATCCCCTTATTATTTATTCAGTTCCCTTGTGGATTAGTTTTTTGTCTGCTTTCTAGACACTCTCCATGAATTTTGGTTTAATCTAAACCTTTGTCAATGATCTGGACCCGGATCTTTAAAAACCATTATTTTGCAATTCCTAACCAATACAAGTAGGAATGGTCAATGGCCCTCTTTGGCACTTTTTTAAACCTCGTATTTGTAGACAAAACCCATAAGTTTTATCCAAATATGACTTAATATGCTTTGATTACTTCAAAGTCTCTACTTGCAAGATGTTTAACCTTCCTCGCCTTCTCCATTTCACACTAGGTATTCATGTGGGACCCACAAACATCTATGGTTGAGATCACATATCACCCCCCCGTCAATCTACAGCTTAGATCTCTTCTCGAAGTCCCCCTATCTAACTCATTTCTTACATCCTCTCTCTATGCCTTTGATAGTCCTCCTCCGACGAACGACTGAGATTACTTCTCGGCTATTCATCGATCTATGATCCATATCACTTCTCGGATTCTCTCCCATCGGATTCATTTCTCACATCCTCTCTACGGGCCTCTGACATCCCTCCTCTGACAAATGACTAGTATTAATTCTTAGTTATTCATCGATCTACAATCCATATTACTTCTTGGAGTCTCCCCATCGGAGTGCCTCCACCTCAGGCATATGAGGCTACTCTGACCAACAGACTTTGATGACCCCACCACAAACAATGGTCCAGATCGCTCATGTATACACTCTGATAGATCAATGATACAGATTTCTTCTCGGTGTCTCCCCATTGGATTGTCTCCACCTTAGGCACCTGAGGATACTCCAACAACCCCACCGCAAACAACGGTCAATATCGCTCATATATACAATCTGATAGATCAAAAATACAAATTTATTCTCGAAGAATCTCCCATCGGAGTCCCGTTACAACCCATTTCTAGAACACTCTGATGACCTCATCCTCCGACCAATAGTCAGGATGATATATCCATGTTGAATCAACTGTCCAGATTGTCTCCACACCAAAACATGGATTTTTCTCTAGGTCAATAGTCTGATCTCTCAATATTTGGTATGGTGGAACCCACGACATAAAAAATTTACGCCTAGTGCAGGATTTTGTAGCTCTCTTTATTGAACACAATTAATGTAAGTTTTCCTTTCATTAATAAACCATTTTGTCAAGCATTTCCCATGCGTGTGGAATAGATAAATAACACCCATCGCAGATCAACGGTGGAAAACCCCCGCAGAGGTTAGATTGATGACTGTTGAGAGATGGTTTTATTTTTGGGAATAACTATCACTTATGTTGCTCTGATTGTGATGGAGTAAATTGTTGGAAGGTCAGGGCATGGATAATCAACATGGATCTGATTTATATGGTGAAAGACGGGGTTTAAACAACAAAACTCCCTCCTCTGACATTGTTCAAAATTCATTAATTGGTTTCACTTCCAAAACTTGTGTCCTTGCATGTAGCAGGCCCTTAAAGGCCTGGTGTTGTAAACCAACAAATCTGGTACCAATTTGTAACGTACCCACCGCCCACAAGTTGGTCACGCTACTTCAAAACGCACTTCAAAAACTAATTTTGAATTCTGATAATAATTAATTTGAAAATAAGCATGAAAGACTCACATGCATTAATCAAGATCCATGCTACAATATAAAAGAAATGAATGATATGTCATGCACAACAATAAACAGAAGGAAAGAAAATTATAAATACATATCTCATAGATTAATAAATACACAACTAAATATACATGATTATACATAAAACACAGAGAGCACTTATATTTTCAAGTAAACATTCACCAATTGGTTGTAGACCAAGGACGTTCCTCCCAACCATAGACATTGTTGTTCATTTACTCTTAATGGAAGGTCACTCCCAATCCAGGGCTATGAATCCATAAAGAGAGGTCCTAAGACAAATATAAAAACACATCAGTTAGCTAACTAGCTCTCAGGTTTTCCCAACCACACAACAATCCTAATTTCCATCTCTCTTTCCTCTTCATCCTGCACAACCCAAATAAATGAACCCCTTTATCTTCCATGAAATCCCTTAATCTATTCCATTTCTCTCTAGGGATATAGTGCTACTGGTTGGGAAATATCCCTACTAGAACTCCAAGTATTCTCAACTGTGGACAGTTCTTTCCAAACTACCATCAATCTCATGCACACAGACATCCATTCCCTCCTGGAATGACCAGTAATTTATTACATCCATCTAGCAATGGATATCCTCTTCGAACCATTCATTTTCCATGCTTAGACCAAGAGCATATGAATTAGCAAGAACGAGGAACCCAAAAATGAAAGAGTGAGAAGAGTGTAAGAGTGGATGGAGAAGAACCAGTGAACCCCCAAACACCCCAAAGAGTTGTTTATATAATTACATGAAATCAAGAACCACATGGCCTCTCCCCTAAGAAGCTCATGTAACCACTTTTCTCAATTAAAGCCAATATGGCCAATTAAAATATAATAAAACGACTTAACCCCTTAATCCCCCTCTCTCATGGAATCATAGCCCCCTGTCTCTTTTCCTTATTCATATTTTAGCCAGAGGTATATTTGTATTAATGTATATAGAAGTATTGCATTTCCTAGGCACTATGGCCCCTTTTCAACTTTACCATCTCACCAATCTAAGTCACAATTACATAATAAATTGTAGTTCATAGGGGTCAAAACCAGGGTGTTACAATAGTTTAGTTTCATTAAAACTCGTTCTATTACAATAATTCACTCCTATCTAGGATAGGATATATTATAAGTAGATTAGATTCATGAATTTACATAGTCTTCATCTACATATTTTGTTTGCATAATCATCCATCACTCATCCTCATCAATGGACCAGGTCGCAACTAGTAAAACCAAACCATCAATGGTTTTCGGGCCAAAATTTGGATGGGTTCCCTATTCCAAATGGCAATAAGTCTAATTGGGAATTCTTACCGGGGGTAACCCCTTACTGTTGTCGGGTGAATTTAGACCCGTCAACATGAATGCACCTATGCCAATCTTGTCGATGTTTCTACCCCTATTGGTATATCCTCCAATCCCATTGCAATCTCCATGGCCTTTGCTTGAGTCATCACCTTAACCCCGCAATAAATCATTCTCTATGTTGTACATCATGGATCTATAACATTATCCTTTCCAACAAAATATTGAACCAGTGTTCATAATCCCAAACGATTTCTCCTTGATCTCCTTGATCTTCATAATACACTGAGACATTGACTTTGGATTTTGAAATTCCTTCATAATATCTCTCCTGATCTCCATTAGGAACCTTATTTGTCTCGTCGATGTAGTGTCCTTGTACTTCATGTACCGCATCAATGCTCTATCTCTGAATGTGATTTCCAGTTGCACAATATTCATTGCTTCATTTGTGATCCTCTTCACAAACCATATTTCTTCACACATGAACCAATGTTGCTCTGCATCATCCTTACCCATTCCATGGAACACGGGTAACCTCAAGGTACTATCTTGATTCGCCATCCTTAGGCTCAAACAAACTCCTCTGATATGACTGCTAAGTGTTAGGATTCTCAACATTGATACTCTTCTTGGTGAAGTAGTGATGAATTCTCCTTCTTCTTCACTTGTCTCTTCTCTTCTATCTCCTTCTTCTCTTTCTTATACTCTTTCTCATATTCCAATCATCTCACTATGTGTTTTTATTACTTATTGATTACAAATGTGCAAGGGGGGTGGTTCAAAGGGGGGGTAAGTCCATCTTCTTCTAACGTTTCTCGTGAGGTGATCTAGAGATTTTCCTACTTGTATCTGCACAAGACCATCTATTATCACCAATTCTTCTCCCCCAGTACTAGGGGAGCCTCCATATTCCTCCCCTTCTCCTATGCCTCTACTATGTGCCTCATCTTCCTCTGAGGTTGTAGAACTATGCAACAACCAAGGGTTTTGAACTTCATCTCTGGGGCCCCTATTTTTACTACTACTACCACTAATACTACTACAATTATCCCTACTAGACACCATACTCTGAATTCCATGCCTCTTTGTGGGCCTATCTTCATCGGTGCTCCTCTTTGGTGCAAAAAACTCTTATGCACTACCTCTTGGTGCAGTATCCTTTATCTTCATTTTGGGACCGACTGCTCATCACGCACCATTGGCTAACTTCCTTCCACTCCTTTTTTCCACTTTCCTTCTCAAATCAAATATTCTTGCATATCTCTCAACTCTTTCTCTCCTCTCCTCCTCTGGTTCCATCCCATTCGTCACATCATCTCAACAAATTTTGGATCCTCTTCGACGGATCCATCTCCTTCCTCATTTTCCCCCATCTTTTAACCCCCCCAGCTCTAGAGAAATATACTCAACCATCATGTCAGGATCCATGTGCATCATCCCTTTCTCCATGAACAACATCTTTATCTAGAGTGGGATTTCTACCAGTAGTCTTTTCATAGGACCTTCTGTGAACTTTCTTTCAATATCTCTWAAATAATTAGTGTACTCCACAACAAATTCAATTATATACCCCTCCTTTACTTAAGCAAACCAGAAATCAATGGATCGATCCAACTTTTTTTCCAATGCCTTCAACCTATCAATCATGGCTCGATCCCAAACTATGGGCTATAGTGGCCTCAAAGGACTATTAGTGGCAGTCTACCTTTTCATCCATTCATATAATAAACAAGGAAATTCAACAAAGAATAGCTCATGCATATTAGTGTAGAGATACTTATATTTCCATCACTTCACATTGACTCTCATACCTTGAGTTTCCCACTAGAAAAACTCATGCTCCTTTGCAGTTAACCATTCTTTAATTTCCTCCCAAGATGGATACCACCTCATTTATTTCCTTGGTCATTCAATACAATATTTTCATGTCCCGAAAATAGAACCATTTATTGGTTTGTTTCACACTTGCATTTTTTCTTAATGCTAGGAGGTTAAGACCCAAGGTTCGTCCAAAGTTGACCAACAAAAACCTCAAAGCATCAACATACCAATCCTTAGCCAAGTCTGAAGAAGGTCTTACCCGATATGTTATGAGGATCACAAAGACCATCTGGTCTTGTGTCAGGGATGAAGAGATAAACATACACATATCCATTTGGGTTGACAAATCTAACATTCATTTTAGCTTCCTTAAACGATAACCAGACATAACAGAAACAACACATTCATTCAGACCCATAATTGACACATCATAGGCTCAAAATCAATGCAGATTTATTATTCTACTCATTCCATCAAGCATAAACATACATTAAGAAAATCATATCTGACAGCAACATAGTCTCATATCCCTTTAGATAATTCCCCATATTTACAATATATTGCGCCATGCACATCCTTTCAAACATTTTACCTATGAGAGAGTTAAACTACAATTGGAGACATCGCAATTCTATAGAGGATCAAAGAAAGATTTTCAATAATGAACAACATGCAATGACCCAGTGAATCAACTGAGTGAGTAACTCTATGAATCAACAACCCTTTCTTTGACATCAGTGCCTCCTTTTATATCATTCTTGTCTCTGGATTTATGTCTCTTTTAGCTCTACTCCATTTTATCTACTGACTAACTGTCTTGCATGCTTATGTCACCTACCTTCATTCCATGTAGCCTTTCTGGAATCGAAGCAATCTTAACTACCTTGATAGATCCTCTTTTGGTTTCTCCACATATCCTCATTTTGCTGGTAGTAATCATTCAGGGAGATTTCCTAAAGATTCTTTTCTTGATTCTGGCATGCGTCTTCTTGATTTTCAGTGCACATTAGAAGAACTAGAATTGTTGCACAAATATCAAAACTTGATCCGACGTGCACTTCTTTTCATTCTTCTTGAATCTTCTTCAGTGTGCAAAAATCTGAAATGGGTGAAAACAACTTCATCTATGTGTGTGCAGGATATTGACCCAAAACTTCGGGTGCCAACAACTCCTACAACTCAAAGGTATATATGGAAGTTAATTAGGAAATGTCTTAAGGACTCCTAAATCAACATAATATTTCATGAAAATCCTAGATAACAATTTTTTTACACAACAAAAGAGAATTATAGAAAATTATTGGTTTTCCTTCTATTCAAAACACAATTTTTTGCACAAATCTAAGCAGACGGATTCTACAAGAAATGCATGTAGTATTCCTTCAAGAAACCTACATGCATGGTTTGTCCTTTTTCAAGTTGTGTTCATCTTTGTAGCTAGTACAAAAAAAGTCCCTAAAGTTTTTGCAAGAAGTTCTACAAGTATGAGAAAGAGATGGGTTTTTCTACAAAGGTTTAGACTAAACTAATGGATTTATGTATGGGTTCTATTTTTTTCCATCAAAGGAGATTCAATTTAATAATTCTAGTGAATCCAAACCCCAAAAGGAAATTTCTAAGCAACAAATAAATATATGAGATCTTTCTTGAAATTCCAAATTGTCATGCATTTTTATCAAGTGGTCGTAGATTTCCTCCTTGCTTAGACTTCATATTCAAGCTTACTCCAAGATTTTGATCCAAAATTATCTCCAGATTACTCCCATGCCAATCAATTTGGAATTTTCTATTGGCCACCCTACTATATTCGTAGGGTGCCCTTCTTCCCCTAGAATTCCCATGTTGCAAGGGTTGTATGAGGTGTGTACAAATAAAAAAAAGTGAAAGGGATTTACCCTCTTCACCTATGGATTGTGTAGATATTCTAAGATAAAAGTGGAATCCCCACCAAAAATATAACTAAAATTGATTAGGATTTTATCACAATCTTGGACAAACTCAACACCAATTCTCCATGAAAAATTGTAATATTAAGACAACCATCCAACATTAGGGTGCATAAGGTGCCTCTCATTTCCACCCTCCCTCTCTTCTTATATTGCTTGTGCAAGATGTTACATGCCTTCTCATGCAAAATTTATAATTATTAATTCACTAATATTCATATTATTCACCAAGCCACATGTCTCATTCATGCATAATTTCTAATTTGTAATTAATTTAAATGCATATTATTCATCTAATTTTTTTTCTTATTTTTGCTCATTCATGTTTCCTCCTATATTTTCCAACTCTCATTGGTGTGTGCACATGATAATTCAATTTTTAGTTAAATAAAATATCTAAAATAGGATATGAACGATTTCTATTAATGCATATATATAGTGCTTAATTTCCATTTCAAATTGCACAATGAATTCAAATATATTTTACCCATAAATGTCCCCTCTAGCTAAATAAGTGCAAACTAATTGTATGGATAATAATTTTAAAAGTGTGTTTTTACTATTAAAATATCATTTCTAAATGTTATGCATGTAAAGGATATTTTATCTACAAATGGAAAATATTAACCAGTATCGATATCAATGGTGAGGCCGTGATCACTCCAACCCTTCTCAACCTACACCAAGGGTGAGGCCATGTTCTCTCCAACCCTGCAAGTATTGTATTTTCATGTAGGGTAAACAACATCACATGGGTAAGACTTTATTAACTCCACCTTTTTTACTATTGGTGAGAGGCTAATAATCATTTAGGATTAAGGACTACCCATTGTGAGTGCATGCCCCTCAATTATACCTTATGAGTGATTGAATTCATGGTCTACCCTCACAACAATGTGTAACCTCCTAGGTGAGTGCAATATCCAACCTATTACATAGAAGGAGTTTCTAGTAAGTATGAGTAGGAGTGTTGAGTAGGAGTGCTACTTACCCTCTCATGGTCGTACACATGTCACACTCCTTCATACAACCCTTACCATATGTAAGCTTAATTGGAAATATCAATCTCTATCTATGTAATATACCTAAGGTATATTACATTTATTATCATAATGTAACAAACATCGTGCAATAATAGTAATAGGACAATCATTATGTAATGTAGTAATTAATATGTAATAATGATAAGTTATACCATTTTCCAAGGACATGACTTATCATCACTACGTGTATTTATATGCACTCCATTGTAACTCAAGAACATGTCAATGAATAATGAATATTAAGTATTTATCCCTTGTGGGATATATGGATTTTTCCTTGTTACTATGGATGCTAAGGTGAAGTGACCAAGAGATTCGCTTCAAGTGGTATGAGATCCGTCTTTCCACTAGCCTATGGTCAAATACATTTTTTTCAGTTGTTCTGATGATCCGTGATCAAGTTTATTTTGCTAATGGCATTAAAAAAGAGAGATAAAAACAAGAAAATTATTTTTTTTGGTTGTTCCGTTGATTTTTTATCAAGTTTATTTTGCTAGTGGCGTTTTAAAAAAGAAAAGAGTTATACAAACAATTTCTAGGATTGTGGCCCAAAATCCTTGATTGAAAAAAACAAAAGTGCACATAAAAAAGTATCAATCAAACAAATATTTTATACTTGGCAATAAGTGAAGTTAATTACCATGTACATGGTAAGAAAACATAATTAAAAAGGAGGGTTTTCAAGTATCTGTAAAATTGCACGTAAAAAAATATCAATTCAAACAAAGATTCCATAGTTGGCATAAGTTAATTTCCATGTGGGGTCTCGACCGAGTGGTTGTGGGGTCTCGCCCGAGTGGTTTTGGGATGGAGTGTTATCCTCACCACCCAGGTTCGATTCCTATAAGTGAAATTTTAAGCTCATAATGAGTATATTGTTGTAATGGATTTGACCCCTATTATTGATCTGGTCTTATGTCTTGAAGAATATAGGGTTTATCATGGGTACCATCCTCAAAATGAGGGGAAGTACCTAGGGTTTTTCCCCATGCATTGTAAACTGGAAAAAAATATTTAATTGCCATGTAAATAGTAAGAAAAGGTAATTAAAAATAAAATCTTCCAAGTGTTTTAAAGTACAAGTGAAGAAGTATCAAGTCAATCATATAAATAAGTTGACAATGTAAAGGAATGTTATACAACATATCAGGATTGTAAAGAAATTTAAAAAAAAAAAATGAATCTTTATGTGGAAGATTTTTTGCATGAGGATAAGACAATTTTGATACATTTTGATAAATCACCACGTTAATACAAGTATATAAGTCACTTAAAATTGAAAAAAGAATATTTTGAAAAACTGGATTTTAATAAAGAGAAGGAAAGAAGGTTCTTTAATTTAAGTATATAAGTCCCCCCGGATGGGGTGATAGTGCGCTCCACGTACCCAGCCTGCCATTCTATGTTGCCACCCTACCCATGTGTTGGCACCTATGGATCCCCTCCAATTTAACTACTCCCTCATGCCTATTGTTGTGATCTCTCACTTCACCGCTCCAATAACTAACTGCTCCAGTGCGCTCAGAGCTAGACTCGCGTCCTTGCTATGGTGTTGGTACAAGGACCGCTCCTCCTATGCTCATGCACCTTTACTCCCCTATGTTCTTATTATGGAAACATCCATTATCCCTTTTGGTTCCTATCTCCCTCTTCTCCCAGCATTTCTGGTTCTCAATCGCCCCCTCTGGTGTTTACCTACTTCGCTCTGGTTTTTTCTCCACATCCCTTACCTCTTGTTACTCAAGCCATGCCCCACCAGTGAGGGAAACCGAAGCGTGGTGCCCTCTGGTGCCAAAATCGCACGGCCATGGGAAACCAGTACCATCCCTTCTTCACCCCTACATTGAGCTCCTCACCTTCATCCTCAACTCTTTCCTCACTAGACCAATATGGCCTTCCACCTTTTTCCTCACCTTGGGCATGCCATGTCGATTGGTTTGACCTCCATGGGAAATCTCTCGGATTTTCTTCTGGACCATTCCCTGAATTTGCCTCATCCTTGCAGGCAGCGGTGGCACATCCCTCTTGTCTGCCACCCTATGCTCCTTTGCCACCCACGTCCCCTACCCCGTCGCCAGCCTCTGTGTCCTCATTGGATGATGGTTACGTGCACTCAAAAGAACTTTGTGTGGAGGTTTCCCACAACCAGGATCAGCTCTAGCCATAGTGTGTTTCGTCCCTAGGCCTACGAGATTCAGTTTCAATTCTCCATGAATTGGTCTTCACGATCTGGCGGGATGTGGATGATCTCCGGTTCAGACTAGAGCACTTGGACCAGTGAGCTACACAGATTGAAATAATTCCCTCGACTCACCTCCATTACCTGCATCCTTCATACTCTGGCCTCAACAATCCTTCTTCTCCAGGGGTGATTTTCACTCCAAAATTCCAGGGGAAGGCTGCGTAGTGCGGGGACGATGCAGCACAGACAGTCGTGAACGAGCATGACATTTTGGATGGCACATACACAATGGAATCTGAGGAAATTCACTCCCACCAGACATCGTGACAAGGAGTGGGCATACAGGTGTTTGCATGCATGTTTTCTTTTTACAATTGTCAGTAGTGTCTGGAACATTCGGTCTATGTTGTGGGGGTTTGGCAATGTTTTTTTTGTGTGTTGGTTAGTTGATAGGCCTGGCTCAGGTCATTATAGCATTTTTTTTTATAAACAATCTATTTTTAAGTTCAAATGCTTGGTTAGGCCGAATTGGTTTCCCCACGAGGCGATTCTGGTGAATATGTTAAATTTTCCACATTGTATCTAGTCTGAATTGGTTTCCTCTCGAGGCAACTCAGTACTCTAGCAACTTGAACTCAGGATGATACTATAATTTTTGTTCATGATAGGTAATATATACATCGTACTTACAAAAATATATATATAATTAGTTCATTCTAGAACTCTGGATTATTAAAACTCAAAGGGACTATTCTAATAAATGATATGCTATGTGTCCGCATATAGAGGAAAAATATATTTATTTCAACTTGGCAAATCAATTGTTAATTCTAGAGTCTAGTATATTCGTAAAGGAAGAATTTTTTGGAAAGGAGCAATTTGAAAATCATGACTTATACTATCAATTGATGATTATGAATTCATATCCAAATTCAATGTTGCAAATTTTACCAATTTTAATATTGTTGACATAGTTCTAGGTTATAATTGGATGGAAACATTGGAGACCTTCATTCTAAATGTAAAAAAAAATAAAAAATAAAAAGACAATCTCCTATAAGGGAAAGAGGATAACTTCACAAGACTTCACAGAGGATTTTCACACATAAGTTTCATCATTCAAATATATATACCATATACAAAATGATACAATCCAAAAGGACGAGGAATCACAACAAGAAGGTTGTGATGATTTAGAAGGGAAAATTAGAGATTTGAACAAATAACTTATCAGGACATTTGAAGAAATTGTTCACACTCAAAGGGAATTGTAGAAGCAAGTTACAAAATTAACAAATTTCAACAATAAATAAAAGAGATGCAACAAAATAACAATATAAAAATCATTCACAAAAGAGAGATTGAAAATGTCCATAAAAAACTATCGTCCAAAAATGATGAAATTTCTCATTTCGGAAATCATAATAAAACTCTACTTGCATAAATGAAGAAGTTTAAGAGTGAAAGGAAGGTGCAACAAAAAGCACAAACTAGGGATAAGTATACTAACGTCAACGCAATCTATGTGTAAAAACCTAATGTTGATATTAATGAAGTTGTATCAGTGGAAGAGATACCAAAAGTTGAAATTGTAGATAAAGTGACATCAATAGAAGGGATCAAGGACTTAAAAATGGAATAAATGCATAAAATTAAAGATGAATTCAATGAAGCTAAAGAAAAACTATCCAAGTTATATAAAGATACTGATGAATTAAAAGAATATCTTAATAACAAGGGTGACCAACTTTGTAAGGTGCAATTCCTTTGAATCACTCATTAAGGAGGTCAAAAACTTAGAATGAGGAAATAATAGCAATGGTAAGTTGGAAAATTATGATTCAAAGGAAGAATTGAAAAATAAAGATGAAGAAATAAAAATTTTACACAAGCCTAATCAAGAAATTTGTAATGATGTTGAGAGTGAGAGAAGGAATTTACAAAAATATGAATCAAAAGAATAGGGATGGAGATATTTCCACAAAAATTGAAGAGGATATTATCAAAAATATTGAAGAGGAAATTTTCCGGAAGGTTAAAGAATTACTAAATATTGATGTGGTAAAATCATAGATGCAATCTAGAATTGAGGAAGGATTTAAGAATTTGTTAGATGGGATTGCATTGTAGCTTCAAAAGCAGAAAAAAGACAAGATTCAATCAATTCACCAGAAGATGCTTGAAGAAGTTGAACTCCAATTGGAGAGTGTACATGCCAAATATACTGGTATTATCTCCAAGTCTAGAGCAATCAAAGACCAAGAAAAGAAGATAGAGGATGTCATTATCTCTGGAAAGAAGAAAAATGTAATGGGTGTTTAAAATAAAGGAAAACCATCACTTGTGAAACCATATAGACACTCTCATTTCCAAGGAAGTTTTCAAGAAAGAAAAGAAGATCGGTATCAACATTATTAAGGAAGACGATGGAATACTCATCTATATTCATGGAACGGGGAATCACAAAACCATTATTCAATAGGAAATTATCAAATCCCAACAATTACTACAAATTGTAGAAGTTACAACAAAAATACATGGAATCGAAGGAAATAAAATTATGCAACAATTGGTCGTCAATGATTAAGAGAGAAAAGAATTGAGTTTGTATGGATTGATACTTTTTCAATGTGCCAATAGTTCAAGGCTTCAAATTTCATATCACCTTGTGTCCTCATCCTTATTTAATCATTGACCGCTACAAAATATAGTTTATTCTATCAGAAGAAGTTTCTCCTTGCCGATGCTTTGAGGACAAAGAATTTTAAGGGGGAAAGACTTGTAAAATACCTAAGGTATATTACATTTATTATCATAATATAATAAATATTGTGTAATAATAGTCATAGGAAAATAATTATGTGGTGTACTAATAAATATGTAATAATGATAAGTATATGTAATAATGATAAGTATATGTAATAATGGCCAGTCATGCCCTTTTCCAAGGAAAATACTTATTTTCCTTATGTGTATTTATATGCACGCCATTGTAACTCGAGAACATGTCAATGAATAAGGATTAATAATTATTTATCCCTTGTAAAATATATTGATTCACCCTTGTTATTATGGATGCTAAAGTGAAGTTACCAAGAGGTTTGCTTCAATCTCTATACACATTTCAAATAGCATTGTCGGAGACAATATAAAATCACAATCACATAATATCTACATTAAAATCACTAGGCTTTTGACCCTATTTTGGGTCTAGTTATCTTGGCACACCCTTGGAGTCCATATACATGTAATCATTCCTTGTCACACTTATAATTTCATAAGTAACATTGCAAAATATATCAATTTAAGCATACATGCAATGTTTTCATCATTAGATAAAATCATAATTTTATGCACCCAATCATAATTTCCATTAGGATCAAATAGGTCCCATTATATTCATGATTTATACATAATCATCAAACCAAACATTAATAAAAAAATCATGTCAACCATAAAGTTTTAAGAAAAAATATAGTGAAAGTACATCCATCAACTGTCATTTGCACATCTAGAATTCCCTTCAATAATAATATCAAGTATCAATAAGGCTAGCCAAAAGAGGGGCATTATAATGTAGTCTGATTTGCTAGTACATGCAACAATAGTATGTTGAATATCATAGTTGGGCCTTACAGAACGTGCATCTCAAATTTGATCAACCTTTGAAAGCATAAATTCCCTCGAAGGTTCAAATACTTAGGATATTGAATGATCCTCCAATGGATAAGTCAAGGGCTTGGGGGTATTTCGATGGTACTAGCCAAGTGCAGTAACATCTATGTGGAACTTGAGGTAATTTATTTTTGAATGCTTATCATTACATAAATTTTAAAGTAGGATTGGAGGAGGGATCCAACAACTATGTTGAGTTGATGGCATTGAAGCTTTTAATTGAAATTGACAGCACATATGGGGATCTCTATATTGTAGGAGTCTGGTGACTCTTTTGTGGTAGTAAATTGGATGAATGGAAGCTAAAAAGTGATGAACTTAATATTATAACCCACTCATTATTACAACCTATAGTAGATCAAATGAAAAGAATGTAGACAATATTTTCCAACGTCTCCTATCTCCATGTTTATAGAGAACTCAATATAGTGGCTAATGGCTTGTCAAAAGAAGAATTGCATATGATAATCAACTCAAGGGCTCTTATGGAGGTCCAGGATGGAGTCACTATTCTAAAATCTCGATGTTAGTCATTGAAGGTTGTCAATACCTAGACAAATCCCCATGTTATGTGTAAAACCCCTTATTTAGCCCTAGATATTGAATTATTACATTTATATTGTTATAATTGTATGTTAGCTAGAACCATTCATTRTACCCTTTCATTATAATTGTACGCWTTGTCTCCTATATATATATATATATATATATATATATATATACCAAAGAGACCTAGTCTTAGGATCATCTTATCTCATCTCATATTATATTCTTAATTGGATATATTGTAAAAGGAGGTTTACCCTCAAACTGGACTATATTCATTKACTTTTTATCATTTTTTAAGGCATCGGATCATAACATTTGGTATCATAGCTTCGATCCTAGGATTTTTCTTCTCCAAGAAATTCATCTTAGAATTTTCTCTATAAATATTTTATGGGATGTTTCAAAAAAAAAAAACTATCGGTTAAGTAGAATATATATCGAGGTATCTTTGGTACAAATTTCAACTTCTGGGTCATTATACTTTCGGAGATATAACCTATGGAAGATAGGGTTTTTGACTCATCCTGAATTCAATTTTAAATGAGTCATATTTGGATTTTCACTATAAATTTCTTTATAGGATGATCCAAAAAGTGAAACCTAGAGATTATTTAGAATACATATCAAGGTATCTTTGGCACCAATTTCAAATTCTAGGTCATTACAATTTCAGAGATATATCCTTTGGAAGATAGGGTTTTGGACTCATCCTGAATTTAGTTTTAAACAAATCATCTTTTCGCTATAATTTTTTTGGGGGAGGTTTCAGATAGTGAAACTTTGTGGAGACTGAGAATACATATCCTAGTATAGTTTGTCCAAATTTCAGAGTTAGGTATTAAATATTGGACATCTGGAATTTTGTACAAGTTCACCCTCTAGAAAATTACAAAAATCAGCAAGGTCTAGGAAAGTTACCATAACTTTCACTTGGCACATCAAATTTTGGTCAAACCTGTGGAATTGAAGAGACGACATATTAGAGTAATACAGGCCAAAATTTCAGACTCGGGAGGGCCAAAATTTCAGAAATACATCAAAAGGAAGGTCGGCCAAGTGGACAGACTCCAAATTAAGGGTTTGAAAGGTACATAACTTACAATTGGCATAACTTTTTATTGGAAGATTTATTTTTGGTGATTCAAAATTTGTGATAAAGAGGAAAAATAGTAGAATTAATAATTTTTCACATGCAAAAGTTTTCTACAAGAAATAATAATGGTAATCCTCATAAAAACTCAAACATGAATTCTAAAGAAAATGAAGATTTTGAAAACAGACTACCCCAATTAAAGAACCAAGTTGATGAAATGAGTGTTAGTATGTTGAAACTAGTGGATTCAAAAAACTCGCAGGAATACGTTAAAATATAATTGGAAGATCAAATACAAAAGAAATTGGATGAAAATAAGAATGGCATGAAAAAATTGATGGATAAAAAGATGAAGGAATTGCAAATTTCCATATTACAAACCTTAAATGGGAGGATTTCTAAAAGTGACGTTGTGTCCAATGTGACTCGTGAAAATAAAGGTATTATTCATGTTGAACAACCAGATAGTAATAATCAATTTTCAAGTGCATTCAACTCTAATAGTGGAGTTAATTATGATGGGGGGCCTAAATTCAACTTTCCCAAGATTGAATTAAATAATTTTGATGGGATGGAGGTCTTTACCTGGGTGAACCAAATAGAGTAATATTTTGAACTACATAATATTATGGATGATAAGAAAAGTATTCACATAGAAACTTTGAACTTTGAGATAAAACCATATCAATGGTATCAATGAGTTGTTAAAAGGAAGCCCTCTTTTTATCATTATACTTGGGGTTTATTTACAAGAGACTTAGAAGCACAATATGGGAAAGTTCGGTAACATGAATACTTCAATCAATTTACAAGAATCAAGAACTTGGGTGATATTGAAGATTATAATGCAAAATTTTGGGTATTGGCCACAAGGGTAGATGAAATAAGTGATGAACATTTGTTGTAAGCTTACATGGGTGGATTAAAAGAAGATATTAAACATGATATTTTCTTAAGACATCCTACAAATATTATGGAAGGTATGCAATTTTCTCGTCACATTCAAGCCAAAAATAAGGCTACACACAAGTATACCATTGGAGCATACACAAGAAGTAGATATCGTATTGGGGTTCATAATGCAAGTGTACCTCAACCGAAAAGGTTTCCACCTCAACAAATGGATGATAGAAGAAAAAAAGGACTATGTTTCAATTGTGACAACAAGTACAGTAATGGGCATAAATGTGGTGAGAAGAAATTCTTCTACATATACTGTGAAGAGGAAGAAGATCAAGAATTGGAACCGCCACAAGATCCAAATCTATAAGAGACTTATCCAATAATATATTTTCATGCATTGGTCAGCATTAATACTCCACAAACCCTCAAGATACAAGGATACATTAAAAAGAAAAAGGTGGCAGTATTGATTGATTCAGGTAGTATCCATATTTCATCACTTACAAATTAGAAAAATATATCAATTGCTTTGTATATCCCACACCAAAGTTTCAATTAATGATTGAAACTGGAGGTACCATAAATTGTTCAAGGAAATTTCATAG